>JAJPUD010004751.1:91685-131379 GCA_023553655.1 Myrmecobius fasciatus | reverse complement strand
CTAGGGTTCTCTAAGTAGACCATCATATCATCTGCAAAGAGTGATAATTTGGTTTCCTCATGACCTACTCTAATTCCTTTAATCTCTTTTTCTTGTCTTATTGCCAAGGCTAGCATTTCTAATACAATATTGAAAAGTAATGGTGATAGTGGGCAACCTTGTTTCACCCCTGATCTTATTGGGAATGGTTCATAAAATCACAATAATCATATCATAATAATCATAAAATCACAGTAATCATATCATAATCATAATATAATAATAGATTCATAAAATCAACCCTCATTCTATAATAGATACTCATTCTATAAAGTATCTATAACGTATAGTTCTCAAGAGTTTTTTTTTCCTTGTTACCTTTTTATGTTTTGTGTTCTGTGTTTGTAGATCAAATTTTTTGTTCAGTTCTGGTCTTTTCAGTAGAAAGAGGTGAAATTCTCCTATATCATTGAATGACCATCTTCTTCCCTGGAAGATAATGCTCATTCTAGCTGGGTAATTTATTCTTGGCTGTAATCCAAGTTCCTTTGCCCTTCGGAATATCTGATTCCAGGCCCTTCAATCCTTCAAAATAGAAGGTGCTAGGTCCTGTGTGATCCTAATTGTGGCTCCCCGATATTTAAATTGTTTCTTTCTGGCTTCTCGTAATATCTTTTCCTTGGTATGACAGCTCTGGAATTTAGCCATGATATTTCTGGGGGACTTAATTTTTGGGTTTCTTTCGAGGTGATCGGTGGATTGTTTCAAGGAGTATTTTGCCTTCTGGGTCTAAAATATCAGGGCAATTTTCTTTTATGATTTCCTGGAAGATAGTGTCTAGGTTCTTTTTTTCATCATGGCTTTCAGGAAGCCCTATAATCCTTAGATTGTCTCTCCTAGATCTATTTTCCAGGTCAGTTGTTTTTCCTAGGAGATATTTCATGTTTTTCTCTATCTTTTCATTTTTTTGTTTTAGTTTGACTGATTCTTGAAGTCTTGATGAGTCATTCATTTCCAATTGTTCGAGTCTAATTTTGAATGTCTTATTTTCTTCAGTTACTGTTTTTAGTTCCTTTTGCAATTGACCAATTACATTTTTTTGTTCATTGCATCCTTTTTCTATTTTTTCTATTTTATTTTGCAGTGATCTCATTTCGTTTCCCCATGTTTCTTCTAACTCTCTTTTAAGATCCTTTATGTAATCTTCAAAGAAAGCTTTGTGACATGGAGTCCAGTTTATGTCTCTCTTTGAGGCTTTTTCTGGAGTTGCTTTACCTTTAGGGGCCTCAGGATTTGAGGTCTGTTCTTCCCTCTCTCCATAAACGTTGTCTATGGTGAGAGCTCTTTTTGGTTTTTTATTCATTTTTTTTAAAGGTATGAGGTCTGTTTAAGGCAAAGGTGGGACAGCTGCTTTAATTTGCCCTGGGGCAGTTCTACTGATTGAGTTATTTCAGCAACTGGACAGTTCTGCTGATTGAATTATGTCAGGTGCTGGGCAGTTCTGCTTTAGTTCACCCTGGGGCAGTTCTGCTGATTCAATTATTTCAGTTGCGTATCAGTCCTACTGATTGATCGCCCTAGGGTGTTGTGTAATGGCAGCTAGGTCTGATGCTCATCAGGGGTTCAGTGGTTCACAATCTACCCCCCACAAAAGGCAGACCCTCCAAACCAACTGCCTACAATCAGGATAGATTGGCCCAAGAGGCCGAAGAAGACTCCCAGGTATGTGAAAAGCACAACTCTCCCATTCCTGTTCCGACTCCTGCTCCAGCTCCCTGCCCTGGTCTCCCTGTGCTGCAGTCTGGGTTCAGCAGACCACCCCCCTGCCCAATTAAGACAGACCTGTTTTGAAATTCTTCCAGAGTATCTTCTTCTAGAATCGTGTTGTCCTCCACATATTGTGGATTTTTTTGCTTCAAAATCAGTCTAGAGGCTTCATATGTTGTTGGTTTGAGAGAAGGTTAGAGGAGGCTACAGAGACTCCTGTCTGATCTCCACCATCTTGGCTCCAACCCCGGAAGTCCTATCCCTTCATCTGAGTTTCTTCAATTGTAAAATGAGGCTAAAACCAGCACCTATCTCTTCGTATTATTGTGAGGATCAAATGAAATAATTTTAAATTGAATGGCACATAGTAAATGCTATATGTAGTTATCAAATTTCTACCCCAAAATAGACAAATTAATTAATAAGAAGTTTGATTGAGGAATCCTTGATTAACCATGAGTTCACCAGTTACCCTGAGGATATTACAATGAGTAGGTGCTGTTTTTTGGTGCTTTTGGATACAATTCCTACTGCCTGATAGGTCCCAAGCATGATTCTGGATTACCCTACTTTGAAAAATGTCCATGGCCATCTAAACAGAGGGACTTCTTGAATCCTTCCTCATATGATGTCTTCTTAGAAACTAGAGTTGCCTAGTCTTGTAGAATCCTGATTCAACCTCATAGAATTTGACCACTTTAAAGGCCAAATCTATTCATCTGTATGCCTATAGTTGCCTTATATGATGTCCCCTATTACAGCTATCAATCTTTCCTACAATGTTATGTCACCTATCTATTCTGGAATCAAATCAATTTCAGCAATACTGAATTGTTCGCAATCTACAGAGGGAAATAATCAAACATAATCTAAAAGTAAGGGAGACTATTCAAATACCATGACCTGGTGGCAAGGATTTTTCATTGCTATTTTCTTTGGGGTAGGATGCAGATGAAACATGGAATTAATGAGCCCACTTAGGGAGCAACAGCTCTATTTCCAGCCCTCTTTGGGAATTCCCACAAAATTTGTACTTCTTCAATCCAGAATTGCCCAACTGACAAATTTGTTGTTTTCCACACACACACAGAGTTGATGGTTAGTTTAGGATGTGTGGATTTAATAGATAGCATGTTGTAGTAGTAAGACCATTGGTTTTGGAGTGAGGAAGCCTGGGTTTGTATCCTACCTCAGACACATAATTATGATTCTTTGAACTCAGGTTCCTAACTGTAAAATTAGTAGATTAGACTTGGTGATTTCTAAGGTCCTTTCCAACTCTAAATCAATGGCCCTGTGAGCCTGTGTTTAGAGATATAGCTTAGAAGCTATTACAGTAAGTCCACTAAAGAACTGACAAAGCAGCAGAAAAATTATTACTCAAGTTGAGGCTTAGGGCTTATTGAATAGCAAGAGTTTGATCTAAGTCAGTTTTCCTCAGGAGATTCCAATCAAGTTCCTACTGGTTGGTTGGGTTTGGGATTCCTGAATTTTTATGTACAATTATAGTAAAGAATCAACTTGAAAATTATTAGATAGATGGAATAATTACACCAGGAATAATTGGTTTAAACAATTTACTGTACAATATGCAAATCATTTAACTTCTGTTTGCCTCAGTTTCCTCAACTGTAAAATGGGAATAACAATACATACCTCAAAGTTTTTAGGAAGATCAAATGAGCTAATGTTTACAAAGTATTTAGACTGCACTTGGCACATAGTAGATACTATAAGAATGCCATTCCCTCCAAAGATACAACAATAATAAATAACTACAATATAAAAAGACAGTGCTATATGTATATAGTAAACATATTGATACATGAATATGATCTTGTTTTTCTATATATTATGTGTTTCTAGTAGTCAAAAAAGATATTTATTTATATCTGTCAAGCACCAAAACCAAGGTTCTATTCTGGACTCTCTTCTTCCACTATACTGTTTTGCTTGATGACTTCATCAGCTCCCATAGATTCAATTAACATCTCTATGCAAATGATTCTCGGATTGATTTATCCAGTTTTAACTTCTCCTGATCTCCAGTCTCACACCTTCAATAGTCTATTGAATATTTCAAACTGAATGTCCTGTGAACATCTTAAACTCAATATGTCCAAATCTAAACTTATCTTTTCTCCAAAACTTCTCCCTCTTCCTATTAACTTTGAAGTATAACACCATCCTGTCACCCAGGCTTGCAACATAAGTATCATGATGGACTTCTCCCTTTCTCCTTCACCTTCAACAATTCCCATGGTTGATATAATACACATGAGCAAAGAGGAGAGAAGGTCATTAGTATTTGCTATAGTCCACAATTGATCAATAAGTTCTAAAATTTTCTTTTCAGCAATATCGCTATACTATCTTCCAAAAACAAACATCTCTAGTGGTTCCTTCCCTCTTCTCCCTCCAAGAATCCTCATGATAAATCATTATCCTGATACTCACTTCTAGACTACTGTAACAACTTAATGGTTGGTCTCCTTGTCTCATGTCTCTATCATTACACTCAAGTCCATCTTTCACTCATCTGGAAGTGACCTTGACAAATCTGTCATCACAAATTCCAGTAGATCCCTGTTAACTTCAAGATCAACTATAAAAACCTCTATTGGCTTTTAAAGTCCTTCATAAATTGGATTCTGCCTCTATTTTCAATATTCTTACATTTTACTTCCCTTTACATTCTCTGTAATCCAAATAATCTTGAAAATATCTTGTATATACATAGTTATTTGCATCTTCTCTTCCCTCTCTCCATTAGAATGCAAACTCCCTCAGGAAAAAAAAAACTTTTTTGCATTCTTCGAACTTCCAACTTAGCACAGGGTTTGGAACATAGAAAGAGGCAAAGCTTGTGGACTTCTACAAAACCAGTTTTTGCTTAAAGTGATCTTTCATAGCTTCATTTCTCTTATAAGAATTGTATAGACACATGTCCATGCATCTTTGCAATGGATGTTTTTGCACCCTAATTTGTGCAAAACTCCAACAAATATTTAATAAAGAAAAACAAGCAAAACCTTGTTCCTATGCTTGGTATAATACACATGAAAAAGAGGAGAGAAGGTAATTAGCATTTGCTATAGTCCACAATTGATCAATAAGTTCTAAAATTTTCTTTTCAGCAATATTGCTATACTATCTTCCAAAAACAAAACATTGGAATAAAAAATCAAGACAAAGAACATTTTTAAAAGTCATTGATTATTCAAATGACTTAAATATCATTTCCAAACTATGATCTTTCAGTAGGTTTTTTTGAGGGGGATACTTTGCAGGGTAAACTTCAATTCATTCTAAAATCAGCCCTACAGATATAATCTATATATGTATATATATACAAATAATAAATATATACATGTATATGCATACATACAATATAAAAAGACAAAGTACTATGTGTATATAGTACACATATTCATTCATGGATATGATCTTATTTTAGTACATATTTAGTATATGTTTCTACCAGTCAAAAAGGACATTTTTAAATAACCATATCTGTTAAGCACCAAAACTGCTGATCAAAACTGGAATTTTCTTTTCTTTTCTTTTTCTTTTTTTTGCTGAGGCAATTGGGGTTAAGTGACTTGCCCAGGGTCACACAGCTGTTACATGTCTGAGACCACATTTGAACTCAGGTCCTCCTGACTTCAGGGCTGGTGCTCTAATCCACTGCACCACCTAGCTGCCCCAAAACTGGGATTTTCAATGCTGTACTGATACACCTATGGAGTTTTAAGCAAGAGGACAAGATGATTGTATTAGTAACATCTCCATTTAAAACTACAGAATATTTTCACTCCAGATCAAAAAGACTACCTTCTGGTAGTTTCAACTACTTGCAGGACATAAAGGTTATACATTAATTCCTTTTTGCTAGTCCTGATGAATGTCTTTCTGAAGAAAAACAGAAAAAGGCATAGTAGCAAGTAATTCGAGACCTAAAGTTATCTAAACTTTGAAGCAGCCAAATACCCTTACTTTGGGGGATTATCACCTGTTACTTCCTTAAATCAGTAACTACAAATGTATTCTTTAGAAAAGGAGATTATAAATGTCTGTTCTGGAATAAAAATATCTGTAAAGACTGGGATATAAATTGTTGACACTTACAACCATGTTATTCTTTATACTGATAATACAGCATTTTGTAAGAGAACAGATATGGTTCCTAGAACTAATGATATGGTTTGGAGAAGACCATATTGCTGTCTTAATATAGAATGGAAATGAAAATAGACAGTTGAAAATACTATGTTAGGAATTAAAAACATAACTTTTTCTATAACCACTGTTTCCCAATTATTTCTCTAGGAATTACTGATGAAAACATATTAGAATCCTGATTAGAACCTACTTACTAAGAAAGTTAAGTAAGATTTAATTATATACGTATGGGACAAAGTCAACACTGCAGCTGCAATTTGGAAGGTACATTAAGAACCTAGAATGAGATCACTACTTGGTATAACTAGTCCTTAGGACACTGTCCTTAGGACAAAAGCCCAAATGAATCAACTCCAGGTGGGTTTGGAAGAGTTCCATATCATTTCTATCCTAGAGTTCTACCACATGAGAATTTTCTTCTCTTCATTAAAGAGAGACTAAAATAGAACATGTTCTGAGATTCAGAATTTTCTGAATAACTGGCTACCAGACATATGTGAAGGCCTTACTTATCACTATATGCCTAAAAACCTACATAAGAAAAACTCAAAAAGCCCTTTTGACACATGACCATGAATTATTACTGCACATTCTCAGGCTGGGAGCGCAGTCACTCACAATTCACCTTTCATACCGATAGCTTCTTTGAGGTAATCTAGACCCAGATATAGAGAATCTGGAAAGGATGAATATAGGGCAAATCCATGATTTCAGGGGAGATCAAATTCCTGAGAAAGTCTTATCTATTCAGAAGTGTGAATGGAATTAGAAAATAAACAAACAGGTATTTGGAATGAGAGAATTTTTAGTGTGAACCCTCCTCCCCACAAAAAAAAAAGAAATTAGAGATAAGGTTATATTTTCAATAAATAATATTTGTTGCACTGAATAAAGAATTGGCAGTATACTCTCAAGATAAGTTATGGATATATTCAGAGTTTGCTGGATCTGGCTTTTACAGGGAGCTGAGTATAAATTTTCAGTGTGCCAAATACTCTGAAGTAAGACTTGATGTAAGACTGAAAAAGGTTATCAAGAAAATGTAAAAAATGCACATTTAACTTAAAAATCTCATGTGTACAATTTCCGCCCCCGTCCCTAGAGTCAGTTTGTTAAGCATTACCACCAGAACCATGGGTACCTTGTAACAATCAGCACAAAGATTTAAAATACCTATCACATGATAGCAATGGCTAAGGAAATTAGGCCATCTACTGAAAAGCTAACCAACAGAGTATTTTGATTTACATTCTGAACTGAACCATTGTGATTGCACATAGCTTCAGTAATCTGCATTATAGCTATTTTGCAGATTGTAGAGTTGGAAACTCCATTATGTTTGAACTCTAGGTTTTTGTCTCCACCCAGTGCATTGCTTTCTGTACCCAAATAGCAGAACCTGCCATATATTTAAGGAAATTCCCCAACACTAACAGTCCACTACTGTTAATACATCTGGAAGTTTTTTTTCAGTCTGTTGTTTTGCTACATCCATTATATCAAAGTGAAATACGTAGAGTTCCATATTTATAATGAACAAATTAGAATAGCATATCTTGATACTGTTTATGGCATCCTTAAGATGAGCAGGTAAAAAAAAGAGAAATTGGAATTAATAACCACAGATTATACTTCAAATTGGTTCATGCAGGACACACAAAGGTGAAATGTAAAATCACACTAAAACTCCTTATTCCCTCTTTGGTAAATAATTAAAAATTAAAATAATTTATATTAATTATTATATTATTAATTAATAAAAATAAAATTAATTTAAAAATAACTTAATTTCTCAGTGTCTTTTTCAAAAACTGTTCATCCTATTTGAACAGGAAACCTCCTTAGTAATTAGTGTCCTTTTTTGAGTCTTTTTAACATTCTTTTCAAAAATTGAACCCATTTGTGCAGGAAAAACTGAGTCAAAGTTCAATTCTCCTGAAAGGTAGTTAAGGTAGAGACCAAACAAAGCAAGACCTGGCTTTGATTAATCCACATAAAAGTACTATGGAGGGGAGGGGGGTAGGGAGGAAGGAGGCAGAGCCAAAATGGCTGAGTGAAGACACGACTCTGTCCTCCTGTGACCTTCTCTCAAATCAACAGAAGATTAAGCCTCTGAACTGATTTTTAACACAAATATTTGGATTATAAAACATTCCTTGCAGAAAGTAACTTTGAAGAGCTTCAGAGCAGGCCTGTTTCAGTAGGGCAAGGGCTTGGGCAGGGAGTCAGGAATTTCGCCGAGTTTGCAGTTTGCCCGGTGCAGCTCAGGGAGAGACAGGGCAGGAAGCGTGTTGGGACTCAGTGTGGCAAACTCTAAACACCTGGGGAGTCTTTCTGAGGCTCTCTGTGCACTCTGCCCTGATTGCAGGCAGGTGCTCTGGCAGATATGCCTTTTGTAAAAGGCAGATTGTGGCCCTCTAAAAATGCAAGGTCCTAGCCTGTCCACCCAGCACAGAAAGTTAATTAGCGGAATTGCCCCAGGGAAAACTACCACACCTGCTTCTCTGCTTTAAACAGACCCCAGGTTTTTTTTTTTTTTTTTTTAAATGAGTAAGAAACAGAAGAGAGCTGTCACCATAGACAGCTTTTATGGAGAGAAAGAAGAGCAGACCCCAGATCCTGAGGTTCCTAAAGGTAAAGCAACCCCAGAGGAAGCCACAAAGGCAGACATGGGCTGGTCTCCCTTTCACAAGGCTTTCCTGGAAGATTTCATAAAGGATCTAAAAAGAAAGTTAGATGAAAAATAAGGAAATAAATTGAGATCAGTGCAAGAAGCCCTCCAAAAGAGATATGAAAAAGACACCAATTTGCTGAAAAAAAAAATGATGAAATGGAAAAAGTAAGCAAAGAACAAATTGGCCAGTTACAAAAGGAGCTAAAAAAAGGTACCGAAGAAAATAATACATTAAAAATTAGAATTGAACAAATGCAAGTGAATGACTCAATAAGACTTCAAGAATCAAACAAAAACAAAAAAAAAGAAAAAATAGAAGAAAATATGAAATAACTCCTAGGAAAAACAACTGACCTGGAAAATAGATCTAGGAGAGACAATCTAAGAATTATTGGACTTCCTGAAAGCCATGATGAAAAAAAAAATTTAAATACTATCTTCCAGGAAATCTTGAAAGAAAATTGCCCTGAAGTTTTAGAATCAGAAGGCAAAATCACCATCGAAAGAATTCACCAATAACCTCCTGAAAAAGACCCCAAAATTAAAACCCCAATGAATATTGAGGCTAAATTTCAGGACTATCGCACCAAGGAAAAGATATTGCTAGCAGGTAGAACGAAACAATTCAAATACTGAGGATCTATAATAACAATCACACAAGATCTGTCAGCTTCCACATTAAAGGACTGAAGTCCCTGGAATCAGATATTCCAAAAGGCAAAGGAACTTGGGTTACAGCCAAGAATAACCTACCCAGCTAGAATGAGCATTATCTTCCAGGGAAGAAGATGGATATTTAATGATATAGTGAATTTCACCTATTTCTAATGAAAAGACCAGATCTGAACAAAAAATTTGACTTCCAAACACAGAACTCAAGAGAAGCATAAAAAGGTAAAAAGGAAAGAACTCTTAAGAACTATATTTCTACTATAGGCATACTTAAAGAATGGGGGTATAATTTATTTGATTTTACTTTGATAAAATGGAAAAGAAATTAGAGGTGGAAGGGCTATCATATTGGAAACAAGAGGGAAAAGGTGGAAAAATAAGGTTAAAAAAAGGAGGTAAAAATAAGATAAAATCTCATGAAGAAAACATAATATAATTGAGGGAAAAAAGGGAGGAAGATGAGCATTGTGTAAATCTTACTCTCATCAGATTGGGCTCTAAAAGAGTGTATCAGACACATTTTGTTTCACAGAGAATCCTGTCCCTCCTTATACGGAAATGAGAGGGAAAGGAGAAAAAGAAAAGGATAGACTAATAGAAGGAAAAATAGAAGAATCAGGGGAAAGGAGCAAAAGAGGGGAAAGGGTTCTAAAGGGGGAAGGACTGTTTGGTGGAAGTGGTCATCAAAAGCAAAATACTGGGGAGGAAGGAAGGGAGAAAGGGGAAAGGGGAAAAGAAAGAGAAAAACATAACTTGGGTAAAAATAAAATGGCAGGAGATACAGAATTAGTTATTTTAACTGTGAATGTGAATGGGATGGACTCTCCCATTAAACATAAGTGGATAGCAGACTGGATTAAAAAACAGAATCCAACAGTATGTTCTTTACAAGAAACACATCTAAAGCACAGAGACACATACAGGGTGAAAGTAAAGGGCTGGAGCAGAATCTATTATGCTTCAGGTGAACAAAACAAAGCAGGGATAGCAATCCTTATCTCAGATCAAGTAAAAGCAAAGATAGATGTAATTATTATTTTTTTTTGCAAGGGTAAATGTTTTTTTTAATTAATTAATTTATTTATTTGTAATATAAAGCTTTTTATTTACAAAACATATGAGTGATTTTTCTACATTGACCTTTGCAAAGAACTTTTTTTTCCCAAGCTTTTTCCCTCCTTCCCCCCCCCCCCCACCCCTAGATGACAGGTAATCTAATACATGCTAAATAGGATAAATTATATCACAAATACAATACATGTATACATATATATACAGTTATCTTACTGCACAAGAAACATCAGATCTAGAAAGAGAAGAAGAAAAAACAACCTAAGAAGGAAAACAAAATGCATGGAAATATTCACAGAAAGCGTTAAAATGCTGTGTTGTGGTTCACACTCAGTTCCCACAGGCCTCTTTCTGGATGTATATGACTATCTTCATCGCTGAACAATAGGAGCTAGTTTGAATCACATCATTGTTGAAGAGAACCATATCCATCAAAATTGATCATCGTATAGTCTTGTTGCTGTGTATAATGTTCTCCTGTTTCTGCTGATTTCACTCAGCATCAGTTCATGCAAGTCTCTCCAGGCCTTTCTGAAATCATCTTGCTCGTTGTTTCTTACAGAACAATAATATTCCACAACATTCATATACCATAATTTATTCAGCCACTCTCCAAGTGATGGGCATCTTTTCAATTTCCAGTTTCTTGCCACTACAGAAAGGGCTGCCACAAACATTCTTGCACATGTGGGTCCCTTTCCCTCCTTTAAGATCTCTTTGGGATATAGGCCCAGTAGAAACACTGCTGGGTCAAATGGTATGCACAGTTTGATAACTTTTTGAGCATAGTTCCAAATTGCTCTCCAGAATGGTTGGATCCGTTCACAGTTCCACCAATCAGTGTCCCAGTTTTCCCACATCCCCTCCAACAGTTATCATTATCATTTCCTGTCATTTTAGCCAATCTGACAGGTGTGTAGTGGTATCTCAGAGTTGTCTTAATTTGCATTTCTCTGATCAATAGTGACTTGGAGCACCTTTTCATGTGACCAGAAATAGTTTCAATTTCTTCGTCTGAAAATTGTCTGTTCATATCTTTTGACCATTTATCCATTGGAGAATGGCTTGAATTCTTATATATTTGAGTCAACTCTCTACATATTAAGAGATAAGGAAGGAAACTATATTTTACTCAAGAAACCATAGATAATGAAGCGGTATCAATACTAAATATATATGCACCAAGTGGTATAGCATTCAAATTCCTAGAGGAGAAATTAAGAGAGATGCAAGAAGAAATAGACAGCAAAACTATACTAGTGCGGGATCTCAACCTTGCTCTCTCAGAATTAGATAAATCAAACCACAAAATAAATAAGAAAGAAGTTAGGGAGGTGAACAGAATGTTAGAAAAGTTAGGTATGATAGATCTTTGGAGAAAATTGAATGGAGACAATAGGGAGTTTACTTTTTTCTCGGGGGCTCATGGAACTTACAAAAATTGACCATGTGTTAGGGCATAAAAACCTCAAAATCAAATGCAGAAAGGCAGAAATAGTAAATGCATCTTTTTCAGATCATGATGCAATAAAAATCACATGCAATATAAGGCCAGGAGAAAACAGACCAAAGGTTAATTGGAAATTAAATAATCTAATCCTAAAGAATGAATGGGTGAAAGAACAAATCATAGACACAATCACTAATTTTATACAGGAGAATGACAATAATGAGACAATATACCAAAATGTGTGGGATTGGCCAAAGCGGTTATAAGGGGTAAATTTATATCTCTAGATGCTTACTTACATAATATAGAGAAAGAGAATATCAAATAACTAGAAAAAGAACAAATGAAAAACCCTCAATTAAATACCAAATTGGAAATTGTAAAAATAAAAGGGAAGATTAATAAAACTGAAAATAAAAAAAACTATTGAATTGATAAATAAAACTAAGAGTTGGTTTTATGAAAAATACCAACAAAATAGAATAGATAAGCCTTTAGTTAATTTGATTAGAAAGAGGAAAATCAAATTGTTAGTCTCAAAAATGATAAGGGAGAACTTTCCACCAATGAAGAGGAAATTACCACAATAATTAGGAGTTAGTTTCCCCAATTTTATGCCAACAAATTTGATAATCTAAATGAAATGGAAGAATATCTACAAAAATATAGACTGCCCAGGTTAACAGAAGAGGAAATAAATTATTTAAATAGCCCCATATTAGAAAAAGAAATAGAACAAGCTATTAATTAATCAGCTCCCTAAGAAAAAATCTCCAAGGGCCAGATGGATTTGCATATGAATTCTACCAAACATTCAAAGAACAATTAATCCCAATACTATATAAACTATTTGAAAAAATAGGGAAAGAAGGTATACTAGCAAATTCCTTCTATGATACAGATATGATGCTGATAACTAACCGAGATAGGGTGAAAACAGAGAAAGAAAACTATAGACCAATTTCCCTAATGAATATTGATGCAAAAATTTTAAATAAGATATTAGCAATGAGATTACAGAAAGTCATCCCCAGGATAGTACACTATGACCAAGTAGGATTTATGCCAGGAATGCAGAGCTAGTTCAATATCAGGAAAAGTATCAGCATAATTAATTATATTAATAACCAAACTAACAAAAATCATATGATTATCTTAATAGATGCAGAAAAAGCATTTGAAAAAAATCCAACACCCATTCCTATTAAAAATTCTAGAGAGTACAGGAATAAATGGGCTTTTCCTTAAAATGATTAGTAGCATCCACTTAAAACCACCAGCAAGCATCATATGTAATGGAGACAAAATAGAATCATTCCCAATAAGATCAGGAGTGAAACAAGGCTGCCCACCGTCACCATTACTAGTTAATATTGTATTAGAAATGTTACGTTTGGCAGTAAGAGAAGAAAAAGAGATTAAAGGAATTAGAGTAGGTAATGTGGAAACCAAATTATCACTCTTTGCAGATGACATGATGGTATACTTAGAGAACCCTAGAGACAACTAAAAAAATACTAGAAACAATTCACAACTTTAGCAAAATTGCAGGATACAAAATAAATCCACATAAATCCTCAGCATTTTTATATATTACCAACAAAGTTCAGCAGCAAGAGATACAAAAAGAAATTACATTCAAAATAACGGCTGATAGTATAAAATATTTGGGAATCTATCTGCCAAGGAAAAGTCAGGAACTATATGAACTAAACTACAAAAAACTTTCCACACAAATAAAGTCAGGCCTAATCTTTTGGAAAAATATCAAGTGCTCATGGGTAGGCCGAGTGAATATAATAAAAATGACAATACTACCCAAACTAATTTACTTATTTAGTGCCATACCAATCAAACTCTCAAGAAATTATTTTACAGATCCAGAAAAAATAGTACGAAGTTCATCTGGAAGAACAAAAGGTCAAGAATTTCAAGGGAATTAATGAAAAAAAGGCTGATGAAAGTGGCCTTGCTGTACCAGATCTAAAACTATATTATAAAGCAGTGGTCAACAAAACCATTTGGTACTGGCTAAGAAATAGAGTAGTCCATCAGTGCCATAGGATAGGATCAAAGAACAAACTAGGCAATAACTATAGCAGTTTAGTGTTTGATAAACCCAAAGACCCCAGTTTCTGGGATAAGTACTCACTATTCGACAAAAACTGCTGGGAAAATTGGAAACTACTGTGCAAGAAATTAGGGCTTGACCCACACCTAACACCACATATCAAGATAAGATCTAAATGGGTTCATGGTCTAGATATAAAGAGTAGTATTATAAGCAAATTAGAGGAACATAGGATAGTTTACCTCTCAGACTTGTGGAGATGGAATATATTTATGTCCAAAGAAGAATTGGAATTCTTAATTGAACACCAGATAGATAATTTTGACTACATTAAGTTAAAAAGTTTTTGTACAAACAAAACTGATGCAGACAAAATTAGGAGGGAAGCAATAAATTGGGAAATCATCTTTACATTTAAGGGTTCTGATAAAGGTCTCATCTCTAAAATATTTATGTCAATCAAATGCAGACAAAATTGACAATATAAATTCTTTAAGTCGGTATGAAAAGAACAAGAAATACAGAATTTAAAATAACCTAATCACAACAGAAATTGAATAAGCCCAAAATGGACTTCTAAAAGAAAAAAAATTCTAGACCCATACATAACATATTACATATTTTATCAAACATTAAAAGAAAAATTAACTCATAATATAAATTAATTGCAAAAACAAAGATAGCATTCCACCAATCTCCTACTATGAGACAAAAATGATCTGAAACTCAAAACTCAGGAAAGATAATGCTTAGTAATCTATAATCAATATCAATAAATATTGAGTTAAGCAATTTCAATAACAAATTTTAGCAAAGAAAATATATTCATGTAGAAAAAAAAACATTATTCACTATGATCAAGTTGGATTTATTCCAGGGATTGATAAACAGTACAGCTAGGTGGTACAGTAGCTAAAGTGGAAGGCCTGGAGTCAAGAAGACTTATATTCCTAAATTCAAATTTGGCCTCAGGGCAACTCATTTAACCTTATTTGCCTCAGTTTCCTCATCTATAAAATAAGCTGAAAAAGGAAATGGCAAACTACTCTACTATCTTTGCCAGGAAAATTCCAAATGGGATCACAAAGAGTTGGACATGAATAAAATTACTGAACAACAGCAATAACAAAACATCACTTTAAATAGAAATACTAGAATCCTTTCCAACAAGATCAGGAATAAAACAAGGATTTCCATTGTCATTTCTATCATTTGATAGTTTAGTAATACTAAATACAGCAATAAGACAAGAAAAAGAAATAGAGAAGCAAAGCATAGAGTCAAAAGTATCTTTTTTTTTAGTAGCTATATCAGTTCATTTGGAGAATCATTAAGATGTTTAATAAAGAAATTTTTTCTAAAATGTATGATTTTAGTAGCTTTAGTAAAACATGAAGATACAAAACAAATACAAAAATATTAGTCTTTCTGTATATTACTAATAATACCCCATAGGAGGAGATAGAAGAAAAAATCCTGTTCAAAATAAATTGCAAAATGCTTAAAATAGCTGAAATTCAGTATACCAGGACACATTGAGGCCCTATATAGGTATAAATCAATATTTATGGAAACAAAGGAAAACTTTGTGAAGGGATAGATATAATTGACCCTCCAATTATGATAAAAAAATGATACTATCTAAAATAATTTCCAGATTGAATGCTACAGTAATCACACTACTATGAAGTAACTTCACAGAACTAGACAACACAATAGTAACAAAATATAAAGAATTTTGAGGTAAATAATGAAAAAAGGAATAAATAAGTCTGACTTTACCAAATTTCAAACTCCATTACAAAGCAGTAATTATCAAACGAGATTTAGAAATAGTCATTTATTTCACAAGCCCAAGAAGATAAGAAATTTCTGTTTTAACAAAATTTTCTGGGGGCAAAAAAATACTGAAAAACAATTTGACAAAAATGAGGTTTATACAAACACCTGACACCAAATTTCAAGTAAGGTCTAAATGTCCACACAAATATGAAAGATTGCATGATTTTTTTAAATTAAGAGAATGTACTATGGTACTTTATACAACAATATTGGTTAGAAGAGTTTTAGAAATCGAAGTGATTCTAAAAGATAAAATATACTATTTCAATCACAAAATCGAAAAGGTTTTATATGAATGAAATCAACTGACAGTTTAAGAAGCAGTTAATTCAGGAAAAAAAATAATTTGTATCAAATTTCTGTGGTAAGAGTCTGATATTCAGTAACTGATAAAAATGAAAAAGAATAAGGGCATTTCCCCCAAGAACTAAGAGAAAAATAATAATGAACTATTTTCTTTTTTTTAATTCATAGAACAAAACAAGCACTAATATAAAAGTACACAATATATTTTTTTCAATCAGCAAAAAATCTGTATTCTCACCCTCCCAACTTGAGAACTAAAGAAACACAAACTCTACTACAAGTCAATTTCTACAAATTTCTATATAGATCATATTTTTTTAAAGTGTCTCATTCTATACTCTTAGTCCTTTGTCTTTCTAATGCTACTCAGGAAGTGAGTAACATGATTCAACATTAGTTTTTTGGAATCATGTGTGATCATTACACTGATAGGAGTTGCTAATTTTTTTTCAAAGATTTCTACATTTACTATATATTACTGTCATTATATAAACTGTACTTCTAATTTAACTCAAATTTAGATTACAAGTTTTCCTAGGTTTCTCTGAAAGCATCTCTTTCATCACTTCTTACAGAACAGTAGTATCCCCATCACATTTATATGCAATAATTTACTCATCTATTCCCCAGTTTATGGGGACCACCTTCAAAGAGATATAAGTAATTTTTTTTGCAATCTTAAAATTTATTTTGCTTAGGAGTAAGTTCTCCTTTAATTTGCCTTCTCTCTAATTGTTCCTTTTTTTCTGCCCTTTCCCTCATTTCCTTTTTGAGTGAAATGTATTTGTGGCCATCTGTATGAGTATATTCTTTCTTCTTTAAAAAGTTCAGAAGAGAGGAAGTTGAAGTGTCAGCTGCTCCCCCTACTCTCTGTTCATTATATAGATGTTGACTTGCATACTGAATTTTCCCTAATCTTCCATTCCCATACCCTCCCTTTTCCCTTTCCATTCTTCCCTTAAAATCATCAAGATTTAGGCTCAGAAGTGACATATTTATCACTGACTCATATTGGAATGTAAGTAGTTTATCTTTATTTAGCCTTTTGTTCTTGTTCAATACTTTATCCTTGTTCATTTGTTTTCACTTTTTATGCTCCTCTTCACTCCTGTATTTGAATTTCAATATTTTTCTGCACCTCTGGTCGTTCATCAGGAATGCTACAATTCTATTTTTCCTCCCCTATAGCATTATGCTTAGTTTTGCTGGGTAAGTTATTCTTGGCTATAAGCCCATATCCTTTGCCTTCTGGAATACTGTAGTCTAAGTTCTTTCTCCACCTCTTTATAGTAGTGATTGCTAAATAATGTGGTCTGTCAGTACTTGAATTCTTTCTTACTGTTTTTTTACTTTCTTTTTTCCTTTGACCCATAAGTTCTGGATTTTGACTATGATATTCCTACACATTTAAATTTGGGGGTTGCTTTTAGGGGGTTAATGGTAGATTCCTTCTATTTCTATTTTGCCCTCTGTAAGAATCTAGGCAATTTTAAGATTTCTTGAAATATAATGCTTAAGCTTGATTTTTGATCATGGTTTTCAAATAGTCCAATTAAATTTTTTCTTCTCCATCTGTTTCCTAGGTCAGTTGTTATTTTTTGCTTTGTTTTTTGCCAGGAGACATCCCACATATTCTTTCTTTTTTTCCTGCCTTTTGAATTTGTTTTAATATTTCTTGTTGTCTCATGGAGAAACTGGCTTGGATTTGGACCATTTGAATTTTCAGGAAGTTTGCTACTTGGACAAGGTTTTATACTTTTTGTGCCAAGCTGTTAATTCCCTTTCCAATTCTTTCTTCCATTACCCTCATTTATTTTCCAATTTTAATCAATTGCTATTATTTTATTTACTTTAAAAAAGCATTCAAACTACTTTTAAAATTTTTGTTTCATCTCTTTCAAATATGTAGTTGAATTTGTGCCCCAAAGCTGGTTTTGTTTCTCTGAAACAATGCTTATATATTTTCTTCTACATTTGGGTCTTGATTGTTCCTAGCAATAAAATAGATCCTTATGGTGTGATTCTTCCCCCTTCTATCCCCCATTCTTCAAGCCTACATTCTAACCTTGGATTTAATATTAGGCTGGGCTCTACTACACTTGTGGAGGAAAGTTCTGGGTTGATGACTGTTGCTTTCTTTTGGTACTGAATGTAGAGTTATTGCAGAATCTCAAGGACAAGCTGGGGATCTACTCCCAAAGTGGTGTCATCCAGGACAAAGTCTAGTTACTTCCTCCTTGGTCTGAGCCCAATAAGTTCCTGACAAGGGTTTGGGCCTGCACAAGAGGAGATTGCTGCTGGATTCAGTCCCTATTAACCATCTGAAAAATTCTATTAGTTCAGAATGATACGCCCTCTGAGATAGTGATACAAATCACCAAACAAGCATTTATTAGGCACTTACTTACTATATGCTAAGCATTAGGGATATAAATACAAGCAAAAAGACAGACTACTAAGCATTTGATTCAAGCAAACCAAAGAAAGAAGAAAAAGTATCAAAAAATTTTTTCAAGCACAGAACCAAAAAAAATAATAAAAATGACTCAAACAAGTAAAATAATTTTGTTATTAACTTGTTGGATTTAAATTTGACATATTTTTAAAAACTATATTTAACAGAAGTTCACAATTATTTTTATGATCCTCTTTGTATATTGAAATGTTTGTTTTTGTGGATGATTGCTAAATTAATAATAAAAAAGAAAATTGGGAAATGGCTAAGAAAATTATGAGACATATAATGCAAGAATTTTTAATAGAAATATAATAAGAATTCAGAAGTAACTTCGAACAACAAAAATTTATCAAAGAGCATTTATTAAACACCTACTATTTCTGGACAAAACAAAAATTAAATAGTTCCTGCCCTCAAAGAGCTTATATGGGGGGAGGAGAAAGAAGAAACATACACATATAAATACAAGGAAATTTTGAAGGGGGTAGACACTAACAGGAGAAGATAGGGATTTAGAGCTAGAAAGAGCCTCCGAGGTTATCTAGTCCAAACTCTTCATCATATAGATGAGGAAACCAAGACACAGCAAATGTGAAAGATTTGTCCAGGGTCACACAGATGACATTTGGAGCATAATTTTAATTCAGAGCTTCCTGACTGCAAATTCAGCTTCCTATTCTACCATCCAGATACTCCTAGAAAGGATTACAAAAGTTCTCCTCTAAAAGGTGATGCTTGAGCTCAACTCTGAATTAAACTGAACATTTTAAGAAGCAAAGAAAAGGCAAAAGAAAAAAAAAGCAAAGAAAATGGAGTTGCATATGAGGAGCAAGCAATAAGAAGTCTAGTCTGTCTGGACCATGGATTTTTGCAAAGGGGAGGAAAAAAGTCAAACCGAAAGAATTATTGACATTATGACCACAATAATGTAAAGAAAACAACTATGGAAAATTTTAATATTTAGACACAGCCAAATGCTGGTATGTTTTTAGTTACTGTAATTTGTTACAAAAAAAGGGTCTGTGGAAGGGATGGGAGTGAACAGAATCATAGAGAAATGAAGGATAATTTTTTTTACAAGATTACCATCATGACTTTTTTAAAAGAAAAAAAAAGTTTTACCTTTGATGTTTAGTTTCTTCATCTTGAAAAATGAGATCCATTCAGATTTTTTAATCACCTTCTGTGATTTGATGGAGGCCTGGGCATCTTTAGCAAATTTAAGGGGCTATGGAAAGCTGAAAAATTACAAAATAGGTCCAACAGAAGCGAAGACCTAAAAAGAGACCTAAGGGATCTTCTTATCCAATCCTCTCATTCTGCAAATGAGGAAAATTAATCTCATAAGTGAAGCTATTTGCCCAAGAACAAAGAGAAAGTGAAATAACTGAAAATCAAAACCAGTCTTCAGATGTCAAATCCAGAGTTCTTTCTACCACATTACAAGCAAGCTACCTTTATTTCTCACTAGCACATCTAATAGTAATAATAAATGACATTTTAATGCATTTAAAATAACCAGACCTGTGATTTCATTAGTGCAGAGATTTCCTCTTCCCATGCATCAGCATCTTCATTGAAATTTAAGGTCTTTCAAAGTGGCCTGGGCCATGTAGAAGTTAAGAGATTTTGCCCAGTAGAACACAGCCAACATGTACAGAGGCAGTCAAGTCTTCCAGACTTTCTATCTACTATATAATGTTAACTCATATGCCCCAAACTCCCCTACAAATAATATTACACTTTAAAATTTGTAAAGTGAAGTGCAGATTATCACCTGTGAGGTAGACATATGTTTTATAGATGAGGAAATTAAGGATTACAGACTTGCTGATGGTCAAAGGGGCTTAAATCCATGTTTTCCTGCCTCCCCTATCTAGCACTCAATCCACTATAATGATCTGATATGATTTTTCTCCCATTAATGATCTCTTCTCTGGCATTTCAAGAAAAAGTTTACAAAACATTTCTGAGAGAAATGTCCATTTTAAGTGAAAATGTAGCGCTGCCTAATATCTGGAAATGAAAGGCAAGGGTCTGGAGCCAAAGAGTACAACCCTGGATCACAAGACTTGAAATTATGAGATCATCTGTAGAAAGAAGGGGTTGAACAAGATGAGGACTCAGCCAGGGTCAACGACTCATTTGTTATACACCACTGGCAGAGCATTAATCCTTTCTCAGTAAAGGGGGTAGAGTAACACATTTCACCTGGGTAAATACTTGACTGGGAATTGGAAAAGACAAGGGAGAAATATCACCAAAAGCAAAGTACTACTGGCTGAGAGGATTTCCACGGGGCCTGGCACTGACTGAACAACATGTAAATTACATGCTAAACAGATGCAAATTAGAATCTATTATTTTGGAGTCCACAGTTTGGACACTTTTTGTGTTAAGATTACAGAACTGTTACAGAGGTCCTGTGGGCCTCCTATTCAATACTGGGTTCCTAGAGGTTATATGGCACTACACAAGTCTAACCCTCTGAAAATAAATATTCTTACAATATATATCTCCTTATGACTAGGATTTCTAAGCATCAGACCATTTATTTCAAGTTATATCCAAAACAGCAGTGTACATTTCAGAATCCTAGGGTTTTCCATACCAGGGCTTGACCTTAACAGTTAAGCACTTTCAAGAAGTCCACAGTTTATGGCTCCTGCTCTAGAGCTATCACAGAAGTAGTTGAATGGATTGATAGATGATCAATAGACTTTTCCATGATTAATGAAATTGACAGCTATTTTTATACTGCTACATTAAAACTCCTTTTTGCAACTTCCAGTGTTATACATTCCACATGACTTTCAGCCTCTTTTCTTTATAATTTGCTGGTTAGCTCTGCACCAAATACATCATCACTCCATCTCTGAATACTGAACTCTAATCCCAAGGGTCTCTCTACAAGTTTTCTAGCCATTTAGCAGCACAATATACAAAAAACACTGAAGAGCAAGGCAAGAGTCCTCGGTCTAATCTAGGTGTGTTATCCTGCATGGGTCACAGTTCTTGTCTTTGGATCTTGGCTTCCTTTTCTATAAACTGGTCTAAATGAAATCTTAGAAAGTTTTTTTCTAAATCTTAAGCCTTTGTGAAAGTCTGAATACGTACTTTTACCAAGCCAAATATCTTGCAAAAGACTATGGACCATTTTAAGAATATTTTACTTAAAGAGAGAGAGAAAGAATATTTGACTTAATTAATGATAGTCTCTGATTCAGGATCTTCAGATTCCACAATGAAACATTGTGCAGAAAATCAAGGTATGATTACTATTTAGGAAAGGAAAGGAAAAAACTGCTCACAAAGAATTTGTACTTGTGTATCCCCAGCTAAGACTTTTATAATTGAGGTCCTCAGAGAGCAATTTATTACAGTGAAGCTATTGTGTACAACAGACACTGTAGAAGCCATCAAGATAACAGGGATAACAACCCAATGGACTTTTGAAGTGTAAACATAAAAGTTTACAACGTTGGTTTAATCCCAAGACAAAAAATTTGCTTAATGAAAAGCACAACTCACCCCAAAGAGAGAATATCAATACCAGCTGTGAGCTGCAAAGAGGGGATTCCTTCCAGGGAACATCTGAATTTCAAAATGTTGCTTTCCAATATTTACTCTGGACATGAATTCTCAAATACTTTTCTGAGGATCTCATTTTTCTACAGGAGGGGGTCAGAGAGAAGTCTGGGCAGGGCAAACAGAGAGTTTAGCTGATCCTGGAAAAGCAGAATATAGCCCCAGTAGGGTTACTCTGACAAACTTTTCATTTATTGGGTGAAGTCGGAAGCAGCCTCATTTGGTCTTTTGGCAGCCTGGTGCATTGTTTGGGCTAATGTTTCCACGTTATTTGGGTAGTGCTGGGAGGTTCCTGCCCACCAGGTGCTAATGAGAATGCCAGCAGAGGTGCTTGCTCCAGCTGCTCTGGTTTACAGAGATAAATGACCTACCCACACTGTTTACACATTTAAACAGCACTTACTAGCTTCACACCAGGGACTCAGAAATGCCATTTCCCACCAAACCCCTCTCTTTAACTACATCACACTTCTTAACTCCTTCCTAGCCTCCTTTAATTTGCTCATTTATTTTGGTTTTCCTGGAAGCCCTAAGATGCTGGAGGGCAGAGTCAAGCAACCATATCACTAGGCCAAAAGGAGAAAACAGCTTGTGCTTTCTGATTTGTAGCTCTGTTTCATCTCCTTTGAAGGAAAGAAATTTTATACTACTAAGCAGGAGTAAAATCGGTAAAGCTAATAAAACTCTTATTCATAAACAATAACTCTGAGTAATGAGTACACAAAGGTAAATACTCAAATCCCTCACTTTCATTGTTAACTTTGGGGCTTTCTTTTACTTAGACTGACAGCTAAGATAAAGCTTAAAACCTAATATACAATATCTTATCTATCTGATATGTTATCAGTTGTGGAACCAACTCCAATCTTTGATAGAGCCAACAGGTTCTCCTTACTCTCTTCCGACAAAGAAGCATCCCAAGAAAGAGCACCTCACTAAACTATAATCCAGGGCCTAAATTACTCAATCTCTCTGATCATTCTCCCTCTTTAAAATAAAAAGACTGGATTTCAGGATTCTTAAACTTTTGGTCTCATGTTAAACTTTTAGTGTCTTTTGGGCAGTCTGATGAAGCCTATGAAACCTTTCTTAGAATAATTATTTTAAATGAACAAAATAAAATGCACAGGATCACCAAGGAAACCAAGAATATTGAAATACAATTGTTTAAAAATATATAATTTTTAAAGTTCATAGATGCCAGTTTCAAAAATAGCCCAGTTAGATGACCTCTAAGGTTCCTTCCTCCTCTGAAAAGCTATCAAATTATTAATGGAACAACAACTGCCATAAACTATTATTGTTTTTCCTTTTCATTCTTGCAGAAATTTTTGATGACTTTTTCTTTATATTTCAACTGTATCATTCCCAGAAAGATCAATAGGAAAAATATGGGAACTCCTGGGTAGATTAGTCATGTGTAAAGGGAACTGATTCATTTTAAGCTGTATTGAAACTGCTGTGAGCATCAAATTGCAGGTACCTCAATACCATGGGAATCCAGCCCTAACCCAGCAAGGAGCTCACCTTGCAAAGCCATCTTTTATATAAGTTTTAAATTATAGTTGGAGTGATGCAAAGCCCTAGAATGAGTAGCAGAACAAGTTTCATAAGCTTGTCCTGCAACAAACTGGAAAGGTCTCATGCTGACACCCCTATAGTAAGATTAAGAACCATGCTTCATCAGGCACTAAATACTAATACAGGTCCTCCAACATCAGTGGGAATGCTGATTAAAAGTGATGTCAATAATTTATGAAACACAATATGTTCTTCAGATGCTTAGAAGAAGAAAGACGGGAAAACCCAGAAACCCAGGTGGTGAAAAACTGCTCATGCATTTCCCTTTGGATGTACACCCCCACTATGCATGGATGAATGCAAATGCACACATGTATAAAAGCATGAGAACACACTGATGCATATGGGCGGAAGAGAGTATTTAGTTATTCCACTGAGAGCTGTCAGAATTGTAACATTATATATATAGTCTTGTCTTTTGCATTGTTTTGAATTATTTCTGGGAAGAAATTCTAAATTGAATTTAAAATAAATCTTGTCTTTCCAAACGGACATGTTTATACCCTAGAGATTTCTACCTTGAAAATATGCAGAAAATGAGGCAACTAACATATATTTTATAACAATATGAAAATACTGTGGTCCTATTTCAAAGACATGACATTTTAAAATCCTGAAAATATGTCATTTTTGATCTGATCCTCAAATGTTTAATTTTTTAAAACCATATTTGATTTTTTTTGTAAGGGAAAGATGAACTATGTAGAGGTTGTGTTTAATCTGTACTATGACAGTTTTCTGGATATTAAGTTTCATTTCCCAGTGGATTCCAACAATTCTATTTCTTGCTATTTCTTTTGCTTAGGGTATGAATATCCTGGATAAAGTATTTCAAAAGTAAGAATTAGTTTCACAAGACAGAATTATAATGAAAACAGAAACCTAGGATATATAGCACAAAATCAGTATTGTAAAGATTCGGTAATGCTTCCTCTCAAGAAGTCACCTGTCACATACTAATTCATTCACATAACCACTACAGGTTTTGTTATTTAGGAATTTTTCATTTCTGTAAAAAGCTCAACCTTTAATTGTAAATTCCTTGAAAAATTTTGCACTAGCTTTATTTTTGTAAGATGATGGAACAATCACTCAGATTCAGGTTATTTTCACTATTAATAATTTATAGTCTCTTCAATATTGGGTTTTAATCTATAGAACACCAGAAAACTGGCTGAAAAGAACATATATTGCATTGATATTGTTGCATTATCTGGAAAGTAAATAACTTTAAAAATATGAAGTTATTTTAGCTATTAAAATTGGAGAGAAAAATTGTTGCAAATTAGAATAACTACAATGGTTATTTCAACCTGCATCTATTTATCAAATACAAATTATAAAAAAGAAAGTCAAGCTTATTTGGAGTGTGATGTGGACAAAAATAATCAATTATTTAGTTTAGTTCCCTTTTTTTGGTTCATTTGTTGCTAACTTAATTAGCTGACCAATTTTGTCAGAATGTTCAATCCAGTCCATGTGAAGGCATTGCTTTTATGGTGAGAAGAAAAAAAAAAAACCCTTAATTACTGAATTTATTTAAAGTACTACTCTCATCATTCAGACACAGATTATTTCCCCAAAGATAAAAAAGCTTGTTAAATTCTCTGGCAAATCTCATCAGTAGTGATAATAGAGAAGGATGGAGGATTCAAGTCAATCAAACTTTACCCCAATGTTCAGCCTAGTTCATCTAAATTATGCACTTCACTTTGTGGGAGCTCTGTCTTTTATGTGACAAAATGATCTTCCACAAACATGTACAAAGTAGAACTATGCAACTTATAAAGTAATTTATAAAGAGATTCTAGAAAGGCCATAAATATGTCCACCACCCAACACCAAGAAAGAAAAGGAGGAAGAAGAAAATGCACATTTCTGAAGGACTAAAACTCAAGGAGAAGCAATTCAAAGATGATTCTAAGACCAGGACCTAAGAGGATATACCTCTACACAGAATATGGACAAAGAACCTTTTCTAGTTTTTTTTCTGCCAAAGGAAGAGAGAATGAATACCCAAGACTACAAAAGTGTTGTGTATTCTGTGCAAAAATAGGTGATCAGCAATCTAAGGAAGGAAGTTTCCCCAAAACCACCCACCCCAGTTCTTGACCTGAATGTTCCAGGTTTTTTGTTTGGTTTTTTCCCAAGAGAATGTTCAAATGACTGTGTCTACAAGGAATAAAGCACAAACTATTCAAAAATGACATGATATAATTAATCAAAACCATACCCCAATCGTGTGTTCATGGGGACTGAAGAATTCTGTAGTGTGTCTGAGAGAATGCAGACATAATGGGAGATCAGAAACTCAAACAAACAAACAAAAAAACTCTGTAAAGATACACAGTTTGGTGTAACTTTTAATCCTGACTAATTTTTATTCAGCAATTTTTAAAAGAGTACATCCACTTTCTATGGGGTGGAGAAAATTTAAAATATTTCTTATATATTACTATTTTACAGATTTGGAAATTGAGGCATGGATGTCTGCAGTGGACAAAGATTGTGTGTATCTGTAGAAGTCAGTATGTTAATCTGAGTGTCTGACATTAGAAAGAACCTTTGTTTTAGCTTCAATTTTTAGTCTCAAAATTTTCAGTCAGAACTTTTGCCAGATTTCTCTTCTCACAGCTGAAACAGTGAGTTTTAATAGTGAGAAGTTTAGGCCTTGACTATATCAGACCTAGGTAACTTCCCAGAACCCTATTTATTTTGGTGTGTTGGAGAAGGGAGGGTTTTTTGGTTTGTTTGTTTTGGGGGGGGGGGTTGGTCCGGTTAAATTTTCAAAATTATTCCTTAACTTTCTTCCATTGCACTTTGCCTATGTAGAGGATAATTAATCTGATATTCATCATGTTTCTTCAATTAATACTGCAAACAAAACAAATTTCGTTTTTAAAATGAAACAGACCAACCAGCAATGAATTAAAAGGTCATTTATGCCTAATATAGACCCAAATTTAAACTAAAAAATGCCTTCATATATTGTTTATAGAATTTGCAACCTGCCTCTGATTTCTCATGTGGCAAATGGAATCAAAAGCAAACTTAGTGAGGCCTAGAACTCCTTTTACCCTCCTATCAGAGAGGGTGGTCAACAAATGGAGGTCGGTACTAGAAAATATTGATGTGTTCTTATATCAAACCTTTAAAGCCAGACAGACGTAAAAGTAATAGTTATTTTTACTGGGGTAAGCTCTGGGTCGGTAAAATCGGGAATTACCGAATAATTCCTCGGAGGGAACTCTTGCCTGACAGTATTTTTTTCCCTTCCGTTCTTTTCTGGGGGTTTTCAGTAGGCTCAAAATTTGGTGGGCACACACGTGTCAAGTAAGCATCAGAGAATTCTGTCCAGTTTCTCTTCTCATGTCCTGAGGGCTCTAGTTTGGAGTACACTTTAGCCTGCAGGCATCTGATCAAGATGCCTTTTTTTTTCCCCCTAAACTAGGTTCTACCTCACCTTGCGCTTCACAGCTGAGAAGGTAAAGCGCCCCCGGGTGGGAACGGGAACGGATCTCAAGGACGAGAAACCTGGGACCTAGAGGAAGTCCTCTCAGCTCTAAGGCCAAGCGCGCAGTTCACTCCATAGATGATTCCCTGCCCCAGACAAGGTGGAGAGCGCAGCACTGTTCCTACCCTCTGCACCCGCTCTCCAGCTCCTCAAACTCTAGATGTTCCTTTCATGCCCTCAGTTGGTTTTTGCATCCTAGGTTAGCCGACGCTGTCCCTCCACTTCGTTTCTCTCCCATTCCCAACCCAGGCCACAGCCCCGAAGTTCCCGACTGCAGCTGGGCGCACAACTCACCCACGCACTCGTTGGCTTCCCGGGACGTGGCCCGCTGCCAGGGCCGGTCGTAATGAAATGGCTTACAGCGGTCGCACTCTGGTCCAGCCGTGTTGTGCTTGCAGTCGCACACCAAGCTGTCGTCGCGGTCGCGCACACAGCGGGCCGCGTGGCCGTTGCACTTGCAGCGGCCGCCCACCTGCAGGTCAGAAACAGCGTAGAAGTAAGAGTCCCGTGCCAACTCTGAGTCATCTTCGTTCTCATCGCCAAAGGTGTGTAGCCGATTGAAGGTCACACGGATGTCTGTGGCCGTGACCCAGTCCTGCAAAACCGGAGAGTTATCGAAATCGTGCGCAGAGGGCCGCCCGTCCAGCGTGCTGAAGGCAATCAGACCACCGGACAGCGGGCGCATGTCGGTGTGTGAGTCGGTGCATACAGCCTCTTGCTCGTTCTGCTTGGTGATGGGAGCCCGATGGGGGCGGTTATACATCTTGCGGCACTGCGTAGAGTAGAACTGGAAAGGCACCCAAGTGCGCCCATAGTCCATGGATTTATAGATTGCCATGGACTCGGGCCTTGGTGAGCAGAACTGGAGACTCACGTAGGTGACCTCAAACTTCTTGCCCAGAGAAAGAGTGAGTGTAACATTGTGCGGGAATTGCAGGTAGTTCTCAGACTGCCAGCAAGTCAGGTTGTGCGGATTGTTGAGGTCAGTGAGGAAAGTGGGCGGGTGCGCTTTTTTGGGGTCAGAAGCGTTGCAGAGGTGGCAAGAGCGCAGCCGCTCCTCTCCGCGCTCCACCACCACGCAGTAGCGGGCTGGGGGTCGTCCGCAGGTGCTGGACACTTTCACATCCTTGCCGAAAGCCGAGTTAACGAAATCGGGGATGCAGCGACGGGGGTGCCCATTTTCGTCAGAGCAGGGGTCAGGCTGCGCTGCCTGGCCTGCGAACATGCTGAGCCCCGGCCCCCCCGCGCACGGCTTCCACCAGGCACGCCACAGCCGCCAGAGCTGCCAGCGCCTCCCACACTCTGCGCATCATGCTGCGTCCAGCTTGCCTCGGGCTCGGCCACTGAGCTGTCCGCCACTCCGTAAGTCGCCTGTGGAGAGAGAAGAGAGGGAACCCGGACTCAGTGAGGCGACCGGGTGCCCAGGAACCCCAGGCAGGGAGGTGAAACCAAGCGCCAAACCCAGGGAAAATGGAACCCACCGGTCTATGGCTGAGATCTTCCCGCATATTCACTCTCCAGAACAAGGCAGGAGCATTTCCCCAAACCTGCATTCCCAGCCCATTCTAGTTTTGTCAGAAGCTTGAACCTCAAGGAGCAAAGCCCCCCAGAGCTAGTCTATACCCCCCTCCCCCACCCCGAAAGCTCTGTAGCCAGAAACGCGGCCCCAGGAGAAAAGGTATAGCACAGTCCCAGATGCTGGGGGCATTCCTTCTCCGCACCCACTATTACGTCCACGTCTTTAGTCAAGGAACCCGCGCACTGGACTTTACCTTTGTAGAGGGGGCAAAAGAGAAAGAAAAAGTTTGGATGGCTCCGGAATGGGAGCCGCGTCTGTGGCTGCGGTGTGCTTGGAGCCCGCTAGCGGTAGCGTTCTCAGACCGGGTTTGACGGTTCCATGCCCTGCGCCTCTGCTGCCCTGCCTTTAGCAGTCCCGCCGCCTGCTCTGTGAGTGACGCGACCGCCCGGATACCGCCGCTCCCGCCAGAGGTCAGAGTTATGACACTCCCCGCGCCTGTAGCGCAAGTACACACACACACACACACACACACACACACACACACACGCACGCACGCACGCACACACACACACATACACACACACACACACACATACACACACACACACCCTAGAAGCCACTAAAGGCTTCGCTGCAGTGGCGGCACTGGGTGGGAGTCGTGGGCGGAGGGAAGAGCGGGTAGGGGTGGGAGTTGAGGGGGAATGACGGGCGGAGCCGGGAGATCGGGGAGGTGGCCAATTAAACTGTCCCAGGATCTGACTACACTGTTGCAAAGTTTTAAACCCCGGGAAAGAAGAAAGTTATAGAAAAGATTAGACTTTGAAAGAAAGGAATCGTAAAAGAGAAACTCAGCAAGAAAGACGGTGTGAGAGTCAAACACAAAGAAAAAGACCAAGTCACAATGGAAAAACAGACGCGCGCACACACGCACATACACACACATCCCCTAGATGGAGGGAACTGGAAGGGACCCAGACTGGAAGATGGATTGTTATATGGTTGTGTACCCATTTGTATTTAGACAAATGTGAGATAGATATCCTCAGATTTTTTTTACTGATCAGACTTCAAGACCCTAGGTCACAGGATTTCAAGCTGAAAATGACTGTAAAAGTTCAGCTTGGCCCAATGTCTTCATGTTACAGATAAGGAAATTTGAATCTCAAAGGGGCTAACTTGACCTATTGGTCAACACAAGTCTTTCCAGATCGACAACGAAAAGATATAAATAAATTTGGGGATAATAATTTTCCTGTTCTTCAGCACATATATGTTCTTACCTCAGCACAAGATTAATGAAGCCAGTGGATAAATCGGGACTGTTCGATAACAATGATGATTTGGGTTCAAGAACATACCAGCACTCTGTACTCAAACTGCTGATTGATGCTCAGCTGCTACCCTCAGACCCATCCAGCGACCCTCGCCTTACCCACCCCATACTTGCTGTGTTTAATGCCAGCAAAAATGAGGGGCATTTTAAGAATTGCCTCTGTGTCTGGTTTACAATGAACATTATTGCTGCTTCTTGCTGAAAGTATTATGTGAAGAGTGAGTGAGGTTAAGATTTGGTTGTGGGCAGTAAACTAGATCTACAGATTACTATTGTGTGACATCTATAGGTAGCAAGCAGTAAGGGGAAAGTGATCCCCAATACTAATATTCGCTTTCCTGATTCCACTCTGGATCTAAATAGTGAATCTGGGATTGTTTCAGGATCAGGAAGCAACTAATGGGTGAAAATAGCAACTTCTCTACAGAACAAAAGGGCTTTCTTCAACTATCATCTCCCTACTTTTCCTAAGGATTTGTAAGCATTGGATTCAACATATATTTATTAATGGCCTACCATATACAAACTGGACATTGAGCACTGAGACTTAAGGGATCAAAGATAAATTTTGCCCAGAAATTTCCTCTAAATCAAACTGATTAGCAGTTTGAATGAGGCATGGGGGAGGGGGGGAAGGGGAAGACAAAGCAACAAAAACAATAATTTATGGAGCTAAAGTTTTATTGATATTGAAAATTCCTAGTGAAGAAACTTCTGATGCAGGTCTGCAAAGTCTTTTAAAAAGTTGCCCAGAGCACTGAAAAATTAAATGATTTGTCCAAGGTCATACAGCCACAAGGTGTCAAAAAAAACTGAATTTGAACACAGCTTCTCAGCTCAAGAGGCCAGCTCTCTATCAGTGATGTTAAGATGCTTTATTCTGCTCTGTAACTTTGGGCAAATCACTTCAGATCTCTAGGTTTATATTGCTTTATCTGTGAAGATGGAAGTTAGGGAGAGAATATGACATCCACTATTCTTTCTAGTTCTAACATCATTTGATTCAGTGGAGTGAAGACTAGGCCAGTTGCCTCATGATGCCTCCAGGAATCATGGTATTTAGAACTGGAAGTTCTAATACCATTTAATCCAAGTCTATCCTTTTATAGTTGAGGCCCAGTTCATACAGTTTCCAAACAATAATCTAAACAAAAGGATTTTGGCTCTAAACCCAGGAGTATTACCTCTACACCACCAACAGAGCAAGCTTAAAGTATATATTCAATTTTGTTGCCTAAAAAGTCAATTTATTCTTAGAATCATTTGATATATTCAAAAGAAGGCATTTGTGTCCCCTCAGTAGGGACTGAAAATTGTATTCTTGAAAATTTCAAATTGTCCTTGTGTGTTACTCTTCATTATTGTAATATGTTTCCTATATGTCATGGGAAATAGAAATCTCTAGCATTAAAAATATATGTATTTATAAGAAAAGTAACATTAAAAAATGTGCCTCCATGGGTCCTACAATGTTTTGCAATGTAGGTGACTATCTACCTTACCTACACTTTGTCAGGTTTTGCTAGCCTGCTTCCTCACCTTCTTGTTTTGCTTCTTTCTCTTTGTTCTTCTCAAAAGCTCTGACAGAAGTAATAGCAGTCTCTTGGATATTAAAAATTTCATAGCAGGAAAGGTAAAGGTAATGGAATTTTGGAAAAAGGGTGTTAGACCAAGTTTGGTATTGAAGTTCTGTTTACTCAAGTGGACAGTACAGTACTGGATAGATCTTTACTTCATTTCCTCTCTGTATCTCACTTTCACCATTTATAAAATGGGTATATCACAATCCACTGCCCCTAACTTCTCTTTTAGCTTTAAATCTATAATTCTATGATCTTATTTTGGTCCTGGTTCAATTAGTGCCTGTGCCCTGTACACAATAGATACTCATGTAAACTCTTTAATATCAATTTAAAACAATGTGATTTTTACTGAATTTAAGAGTAAGTTGAATCTAAGAGATCATTTAATCCAACCTTCCACTTAGTTAAAAAAATCCTTTCTCCCTTTTCCTGACAAAGAGTCATCACAGGATCATAGCATTTGCAAGTTGGAAGAGACCTTAGTGGCCAACTACTCCAATCCATACATGAAAGGAAGGCCCACTATAATGTATCCAACAAGTGGTTATCCAGACTCTGCTTGAAGACCTCTAAGGATAGGGGACCTCTCCCCCACCCCAAGGTAGCCCATTCCACTTTGGGACACTTTGATTGTCAGAAAGTTTTTCCTGACAACAAGCCCAATTTGGCTTCTTAGAAATTTCCACCCATTGCTATTGATTCTGTTCTTTGAGGACAAACAGAATAAACCTGATTTCTCCTCCACAAGACAGCCCTTCAAATACTTTAAGACAGTCATCATGACTTCTCTGAATCTTCTCTCCAGGATAAACATCACAAGTTTCTTCAACAAATTTTCATATGATATAGTCTTTTATTATGCTAGTTACCTTCACTGGGACACCATTGAACTTAGCAATATCCTTCTTAAACTGTGGTACTCACATTGAACACAGTACTTCAGATCAGTCAAATTTGACTGGAATGCTTTGAGTAATGGGAAATCATTTCCTTGCTAGAAGTCTCTAATTGTTAATAAATCTTTTCTTATATGAAGTAAAAAATCTGTTTCCTTTCATCAAAATGAGAGCTGCAGCATAGCACAGTTCTGCTCTTTTATATTTGATAACAAAATATAATAGAAAAAACACAAGAGTTAGAATTAAAAGATCTGGGTTCAAGTTCTGGTTTTCCTATAACTCAATAAATCTTCTTTGGCTTATGATCTTGATTCATTTTCTAAATCTATAAAATTATGAAGTTGAATTAAATAATCTCTAAAATCTATTTCAACTCAAAACTCCCTCTGGTTTAAACTATTTGAAGACTCTTCTTTTGCCTTCAACTAGTTTTTTTTTGGATGATAGAAATACCTTATTCAAAGAATCAGAAGAGATTCAACAGATAGACTATGTTAAGATTCATGTCAGGGACAAAAAAAAGCCTAGTGTGAGAGACTTGAGGAAAATCAATGAAAATCACTTGGCTTTCCTCGGCCTTAATGTCTATTAAATGAGGGGACTAGACTAGATGTTCTCCAAGGTTCCTTGCAGCTTTTGAGTGATGGTACTCCATACTGATTAGGGGAGGGAGACAGGCTTCAACAATGTAGGCAAATGATGGAGTTCTCTGTCAACATCAGGGCAGCTGTTAAATTTATGATTTGCCTCAATAACAATGTTATTCTGAAAAAACTGGAAAAATCAGAAGAGGAACTATTATGCTGGAAAGAATTCTGACCAAGAAGGAATTTTGCTGAAACAGAAATAATGGAAAACTTTGTGAACAAGTAGCCTCTTAATCTTAAATTCATGACTGAGGAGAGAAAAACTGGTCATAATCCAACCTTAGATTTGAGAGAGTTGATTCAAAGGTTTCAGAGAAAGTATAGGTCGATCCAGTGACCTAATGTTCTGCAAAAAAAAAATCTATCTCAAGAGAGATAGGAAATTTTCAAAAATGAAATGAAAAAAACAGAAATGGAAATTACTCCATCAAAAAAAGGGGAAGCCTTATTTTTAAAAGATACATATAGAAAAAAGGAAGCAAAAGCAGATAAACTAGGATGAATACTAAGAGTAATGAATAATAATGATGTAAAAAAGATTAAATTATTTTGGAAAGAACAGCAAAGAAAACAGAGTAGGAGGAAATAGTAGTCTATTTCTCTCACACAACCTCTCCAGTAAAAATTTAGAAGGAATACTGTATCAAGTGTTAATTGGAAAATCCAAGGAGAAACTCCAGTAGGAGTAGGGGATTTCCAGTTGAAGGAAGCCTAAGAAAACAGAGGTTTGTGGACACTGGAAAGGGAATCCACCCAGGAGGACCTATTTAGTAGGGTGCAGCATACCTGGGAATGGGAACATGAAACAGAGATAAACTTGTAGCTCCTTCTTTCTGATCCCAGACCAAAGTTATGGATTAAGCCAGCAATCAAGCCAGTGAGAAGTGAGCCTGCATCTGTGTAAAACACTCAGATCAGAATTAGGAACCTGAGAGGTTCATTCAGGAAGGGCAATGATCATTCATTCTTAGGGCACTGAAAGTTTGCAGCTCAGTGGACTGAGTAGCTATCCTGATCTGGTACTTTTCTACTTGCAGGGAACCAGAAAGAAACCACTTCATTCTGACATGTCTCATTTCTTCTTGTAGGGGATCAGGGAGATATCATTTCATCATACATTAGTCTTCTGACCTGACTTCTTTCCATCAGTGAAGAATCCAAAATATTCTCTCCATCCTTTGCTGGACTCCTGAGCTAACTTCTCACTTAAAGAGCACCCTTCCTGCTTGCAAGGAATAGAGCTATTCCATTCCTTTCTGCTACCTTCTGGCCTGGCTTGCCTGCAGGGATAGGAGCAAACATTATACCATTAGCTCCCTCCACTGGTCTCCTTGCCTGAACTGCCAAACCCTGTGAACAAGCCCTTAGTAATATTAATTAACCCTCATGAATTTATTCAGAAATATTTTAAAACCTTACTTTCTACAGGAAACCTTTCAGTTCTCTTAATTCTAATTCCTTAATTCTGTTAATTATTTCTAATTTGTTCTGCATACAGTTTATTTGTACATAGTTTTGGCATATGGTCTCCCCCAACTCTCCAAGGAGTTCTTGCTCCTTTTCCTTTCTTTGTGTCCCCAGTGCTTAGCACAGTGCCTTGCAATAATAATTATTTAATAAATGCTTATTTACTGACTGAATTTAGAACCCTAATCCCCAGTCTTTGTCTTTATCATGACCTCCAATCCCTTGACCCCTCAGTTCTTTCTCAAGCCATCACCCTGCAACTCTACACTAGTAGAGTAGTTAGTTTTCTACACTAACCTCTCCTCTTGAATCTTTTGTCCCCATATGCTCACACTGATTTGTACTGATCCTACCATGGCACTTCCTTTGCTCCTATTGATTACAGCTGAACATTGTTGACAATCCTACATTTTCTTAATTCATTCACTTTTCTACTTATCTCAGTGGCTTTTCTAAATTTTTCATTCTTCTTCACACTTCCCATGGCTCCTTCTCCTCTTGCTCTCTTATCTGAGAACTTTGCCTGAAAACATTGAGGCAATTTGTTAGGAGCTCCCTTTTCTCCCCTTTCTCGAAGTTTACATCTAACAGATTCCTTTTATTGCTTCTACCCCTATCTCATGTAAGAAGGTGGCTCTTCACCTTGTGAAAGCAAGCACTTCTATTTTCAGAAGTAATCCCATTCTATACCATTTTCTCCAGCAGAGTCAGCCCTCTTTCATCCATACTCTCTCATTTATTTTCAATCTCTCCTTGTCTACTGGCCGCTTCTCTACTGCCTAAAAACATGACCAGGTGGGGAAGGAAGAAAATAAGCATTTTATAGTGTTTACTAGGTGTCAAACACTGTGCTAAGTGCTTTTGTACGAATATTTCATTTTTATTTTCACAATATTTCTATAAGATAGGTTCTAATAGTATGCCCATTTTACAGTTGAAGAAATTGTGACAGAAGTAAAATGATTTGCCCAGAGTCATACCTTTAGTAAGGATAGTAGAGGAGGTCATCTTTCTGACTCCAGAGCTAGTGCTCTATCCACTGAGTTACCAGCTTTCATGTCTCTTTCATTCTTAAAAAAATCCTCATTTGATCCTTCTCTCCTCACTTTTGTGACCAAATGTTTTGAAAAGGTAATCTATAATATATGTCTCTACTTTCTTTCTTTCATTCTTTCTACAATCTGGCTTCCAGCTTTTTCATTCAATTGAAACTACTCTCTCCACAATTGCCCAATGATCTTTTTTTTAGTTTTCATTAAAAATTTTTAATTCAATATTGTTTTTGTTTTAATCTGAATTTTTTCTGTTCTCTCCCTACCCATTGAGAAAGGAAGAATAAAAACCTGTTACAAACATATATAGTAAAGAAAGATAAATCCCTATATTAGACATGTTAAAAAAAACATTCCTCAATCTGTACTCCCAGTCCATCATCTCTCACTCTTTAGAGGTGGGCAGCATGTTTCATCATGAGACCTCTGGAATTGTGGTTTGCCATTTTGTTGATCAGAGGTCCCAAGTCTTTCAAAATTGTTTGAAATTATAATTTTGCAGCTATTGAATAAATTGTTTTTTTATTTCTATTCATTTCACTTTGCATTAATTCATACAAGTCTTCCCAAGTTTTCTTTACTGTAATATTTTAGGCTTTTTTGCCAGAAGGCAAAACAAGTAGGTACTTATCTAACAGGAGAGAAAACAAATTTTCACTTTTTTATTGATGAAATTTAAAATGTAATGATAAAAATTTAATACAATATTTTATATTGCAGATCTATTAATGAGAAGAATAAAAACCTTTTTTTGGGGGGAATATCATTTCCCTTAATTGGAATTCTTAGTGTTTCCTATCATCACAATTGATAGCAAATGTTCATCTGTTAATGCTGACATATAATGATATTTTACATATTTCATCTTTGAAAATGTCTTTTCACACAAATAGATATTGCCAAATAATGATGTCAATCCATGAACATATAATTTTAATTGAGCAACATATTCATTGCTTGGAAGGCATTTTTGAATTCTATTAGTTTCTTCTCTTGATATTTGCCTCTTAGCATGTCATTACATTGCAATTTAATCACTTTCAATGAATGATTTAAGTAGAAGCTGCTCCATTGCATGATTGAATGGATTTTGAACTATTTCACACTTACATATAGATCTAAAAAATATAATTTAAACTATAGGTTTCAATTCAGAAAATATATCTGCTCCAAATTTATATGCTAATAGATACCTCATTTCCTGTTTTAATGTTTGACAGCTTGAGAAATGTATAAAGCAGTTGGATATTATTTGTGATATTATTTGTGATTAGTTATCAAATTGACTTTACTACAGTATGTTTAGCATATAAATGCTATTTTGTCCTGTAATTTCAGGTTAAATTCATTAAGAAACATTAAGTCTGCAGCAGAAGCTAATTTCCACAGCCATTCAATGTTCAAAAATAGTGGTTGAGGGCAGTTTTTCTCATTCAGAAAAATTTCAGTATTGGCCCTCAGCTCAAAAAAAATCACAATAAAACTTTACCACTGATAACCTCTTTCTGCTGAAGTTTCTGACAAAAATTCATAAAATTGATTAAGTCCATGAGAGTGAAGTTCATCATTGACACTCCTGGTTCAATAACACATGATAGATTCAAATATTTTCCACAAAATAATTAATTTATTGATAATTAATAATTGATAATAATTCAATAGAATAACCAAAGACTTTAAACACCTTACATGTTCGAAAGCTTTGTAAATTTTTATAAGCATTTTTCTGCTTGAAACATATTTTTTATTCCCATCAGTTGTAACACATCTTAATAGATTGATTCTACCTAAGACTGTATTGTATTGTTGTTTTCCTATCTTCTTTGAATAAATATATATATAAACAGTAAATGCAGTAGACGTGACAGATCATAACTTTGGAGGATACTACTGTGACAACAATCTGTGACTATAGGATAACACACGTGAACATTCATATGCATATCCATGGTACACAGCAGTCAATCAAAAGCAATAAGCATGACTAACAAATCAAAGCTAGCTAGCTACCACAATAATACATCAATAGGACCATATGTAAATATAACTTAACTATAATCATAGTCATACACACAAAACAATTAACAAACAGATATTCCTATAGCATGACCACAACACAAAACAGTCATATAAACATAACAGTAAAATAAGGAAAAGGCATACTCAAATATTCAGGAATTCATACGTACAGCATGCGACATGTAGTTGCATGCAAGATACATGTCACTTGGGCAACCTCTAATATAGTTTACCTAGTTACTAGTGACCAGTGGCATATAAGGTATTAAGTGTTGTTAACATTGGAGGCTAAATAGATGCTACTCTAGTGTTTCCTTCCCCCACCCTTCTCCAAGGGAAATTTTGGTTTCTGCCAAGTAGGTTGCAGCCAGAGGCTACTTTGCTTTCCTCAGAGAAAAGATATACAAAGCTAGAATTATATTTATTTTCTGTATTGAATATTATTAGCCTGGGAAATATAATTTTAAGGTTCAAACTAAACTTCTAATCAATATTCTTTAGTGGGGAAAGAAGAATCCAAACTATATTCAAGACATAACTCATCCCATTAGACACTAATTCCACAACTAACACATAATAGCAAATAAATCCATTTATCTAAATTAATGGCAAAACAAAAATCAGAGAAAGTATACATGTGAGAATGCATATCCAATGAAATGGATTGAAGTAGATCTCCCACTGGTAGTGAGGTAATTCACCTCAACCAAGACAGATAGATTCCCAAATCTCACCAAAGGGGAAAATTCCCTGGTCTCTAGAATAGCAAGTTGGAAATAAAGAAATGATCCAAGTTCTACATGCCAATTTCTTCCCAAAGTCTTTCTCTCTTCATGATCCTAAAGAAAAGTCAGACTCTTTCTCAATACTGGAACCCTGAAGAGCTTGAAGAGAGGGAATAGACTACATTTCTCCTATCTCCTGCTCTTGCCAACTTTGTCCTGCTCCTCATGGAGAAATGGGGCATAAATCATTGAAGAGGAGTACCATACCAATGAGTTTCAGTTTAAGATTATATACTCACTAGCCCTAATCTCTCTGGTAACCTTCAATTTCACATCTTCAACTTTCCATTAGGCAGGGATGTTCCTTAGACATCTTCAATTCATGTCTAAAACTGAATGTCAAAGGATTTCCCCCCCAAAGAAATTTATTCCCTTTTAAATGTCTCCATTACTCTTGAGGGTACCAAATCAGACTGTGTTATATTCAACAGATAGCATTCTCTCATCCCCCCCCTTCTAATCTTGGATTGCCAAGGCCTGTTAATTTCATCTATTTCTCACATACATAAGCCCCATTTTTCTCCTCTGACACTGCCACTAGTATGGTAGTATGATTACCTAAAGGCTGGTCTATTGCAATAATCTACAGGTTGCTCTCCCTACCTCATGTCTCTTATTACTTTAGTCCATCCTCCCCTCAGATTTCAAAATGATATTCCTAAAGTATAAGTCTGACCATGTCATTGCCATACTTAATAAAACTCCAGTAGCTCCTTATTGCCTCCAGGATCAAATATGATCTTGTTTGACAATCAAAGTACTTCATACCCTTCTTCCTCCTCCTTTCTAATCTTCTTACTCCATTTACCCAAGCCCTGGTCTCTGTAATCCAGTAACACTGGCGTTTTTGGTGTTCTATGAATAAAACACTATATTTTGATTCTGGGCATTTTCACTGACTTGCCCCCTATGTCTAGAATGTTCACCTTCTTCATCTCTGCCTCCTAATTACTGTTAAATCCCAACTAAAATCCCATCTTTAAAACAAAGTTTTTTTTTTTCCAAACTCCCTTGGTTTTAATGCCTTCCTTCTATTGATTATCTCTAATTATACCGCATATTGCTTATTTGTACGCAGTTCTTTGTTTTCTCTCCTTCAGATGCAGACTTATTTTTTCTCCTTTCTTTGCAGTACTTTGCATAGTTCCTGATACATAGTAGGTGCTTAATTTATTTAATTTATTTGTATTTATTTATTTATTTTATTATATGTATTCTTTTTTTTTTTTTTTTTT
>JAJPUD010004751.1:69657-91585 GCA_023553655.1 Myrmecobius fasciatus | reverse complement strand
TTTTTTTTTTTTTTTTTTTTTTTTTTTTTTTTTTTTTTTTTTTTTTGCTCAGAGAAAAGCAAAAATCTTGCCATTTCCTCTAGAAAATGCAATCTGGCCCTGACACAAAGTTCCAATTCAAGAAATAAAGTGTCTTTAGTAAATAACAAAATAAACCACCCATAAAGAAATATTCTGGGTAGAGTTGTTGTCCTTCATTCATGAGGAGGCCAAAATGACATTACTATGTTGAGGGCAAGGTATAGTGTGTCCAATACAGACCAATATAATCTCAGAAGGCTCTACCACAGGTAGACAAATAGCCTATATGAGTAAATTTGTGCATCTTACATTTCTTTTGAGCTATTGCAATTCTGCTTTGCTCATATAGCAAAGGTCCTTCTTTGATATGGGCATGCCATATTAGGTAGTCCTATGATGGTGTCTCCCATGTCTCACAATCAATTCCAAAGTTCTTCAAAGAAACCTTGAGATTGTCCTTTTATTGTTTCTTTTGACTTCTCTGTGAGCTCTTGCTTTGTGTGAATAAGCTCTCTGTAAAACAGTTTTATAGGCAAATATTCATTTGGTATTTCAACTGTAGCCAGCCCATCAAAGTTGTGCTTTCTGCAGTAGAGTTTGAATGGCTCAAGAAAGAAATTCAATGTCCAGTACTGTATCTTGCCTGGTGAACATCAGTACTTCCCTAAGACAATTCAAATGAAAGTGATTCCAATTGTTAGCATGGCACTGGTAAACTGTCCTGGTCTTGTAGGCATACAGCAACATCAGCACAATGGCTGTGTAGACCTTCAGTCTAATAGGTCTTCTATCCCACACTTTCCTTTGGATGCCTCCTAAATAGTGACCTAGATTTGGCAATATGTGTGTCAACTTTATCATTGACATGTACATCACTGGAAATTATACTGCTAAGGAAAGTGAACTTATCCACAGCTTTCAAAATTTCTCCATTTTCTGTAACTTATGTAAACAATGAATGATGTAGTGTTTGCTGTGGAGAACCTCTGTTTTATTGGTTTTAATCATCACAAATAGAGTATTGATCCATACTTTGTTTCTTCTCAGCAACAGGCAGCATTGACTATACAAAAAAAAATCTGCAAAATAAAAAATCAGGTACCAACTCTCCCTCCATCTTAGTCCTGGCTTGTATCCTTTTCAGATTAAATAATTTACCATCAATATGGTAGCTGACCTTGACACTTCTTTTTCCTTTATACAAATGGACAATGGAGCCATCTTTGAATGCTTGAGAGATAACTTCCTCTTGCCATGTAACCAGGGAGATTTCAGTCAGCTTTTTTATGAGTAGTGGACCCATTGCCTTGTAAATCTGAGCTATATAGAATCTATATAGAGCTATATAGAAATAGAATCAACATCATCCTCTTTGCCATACAAGAGGAGCCTGATGACATTAAAAATGTCTTCATTTGGAAGTCTGGCTAAGGAGAGATTGATTTTAACCTGATGTATATGGTCATTGGCTTCAGCATTGATTGATGATGGTGTGTTGCTTACTGAGCTGAGAATCCTGTATCTATACCTTTAATCTCTAAATCTCTGAAAGCTGTCCACTCCTTTTTTGTTCCGCTGTTGCCAAATGTGTGTTGACTTAGCTTTTCCTTCAATTTAGCAATAAAGTCCATACTCAGAGAACCATTTTGATCTCTTGACAATAAGTCTTCTGGTAATCCTTTTGCCTTAGGGCTACCACTTTTATTGAATACCAATGTTTAGCTTGGAGAGGATAAGTCTGTGATCAGTCCAGCACTCTGCCCTACACATCATCTTAGTCTGCCCTGCACATCCTGTCTGAGTCTTCTCCTTACAATGGTATAATATATTAAATGCCAAAATTTGCTGCAAAGGTACATCCATGAAATTTTATTGTGTTTAGGTAAATGAAGGATGAAAGTCTTGAAACATGGAGATTTTCAGTAGTGACATTAATATTTTTGTTTCTTACTTCATTCCTCCCAAGAACTACCTGTGCTGAACTCTTAACCAACCACATTTCTAGAGGACTATGGGGAAAAAAGTTATCCATCTGCTGATAGAGGAATGAAATTCTTAGAATGCAAAATGAGACAAATTTTTTTTAGGACATGGCAAAAGTGGAAAGTTATTTTGTATGGAGGTGAAGAAAATTGGAATAAGCAGATGAGAAGGAGGATTTTGGCTGATTAAATTTAAAAAAAAAAACACTAAAGCAATCAATTCTGACAACATTACATGGCCAGAGTTTCTTAGTACTCTGTCAACAAGAACACAGGGCTGTTGTATGGTGGAAATAGTGCTGAACTTGAAGCCATTGCCTGAGTTTAAATTCTGGTTCTGCCACTTACCACCAATGTGACCTTGGATAAATCATTTAACATCCTTGGGCCTCAGTCTCCTTAACTATACTAAAATGGTTTTTCTCTTCTTCCCAAAAAGGGAGGAGTCTAATGCTGCAGTTGTTTTCTCCATCTTCCTAAGAGAAGCAGGAAATAAAATAGGAGACCTGGTGTGAGATTATGGCATTTTCTACCCTTTCTCTAAAGGTATGAGACAGAATTCACTACTGTTTCAGAAAACAGTATTTCTTTTCTTCTATGGGGAACAGGAGACTAGGCTGAAGATCTGGCATAAAGGCAGAAAAGTAAATGTCCTAAAAAAATTATTCTGAGCAAGTTTTCTAGGAGGCCAACCAGAATGAATTTAAGAGAGTTGTTTAATTGAAGAGAAGAGGCTGGCAAGCTGACTCTGAGGGTTTCAAGCACTTTTCCAGATATGCCTTCTAGTTTCCCAACATTTCTCAAGGCCTTGAAGGTCATCTGGGCCTGTGGCATTCAGAACCTAAGCCACATATCAATCCAAGTGTGTTAATTATCCAGATCTACAAATCTTTTGGAATTAATTCAGAAAATGTGCTTGTCTCTGAAATAGTTGCACAAAAAGTTTGATGGTTTGTGCAGTCTTCTCAATATTTCTCAAATTCTTTTCCTTGATTATGCTTAATCAACTTAACTTTACATATTTCTCTATTCTTGATTGTTTTGTCCCCTTATCCTATGCTTAGCCAAATCTGAATTTTAGATTATTCTTACCCATCCATCTTTTCTGCTGTTGAATGGTGCTGAAAAAAGCTATACAACCATATTGACTAGGTCTACTAAAATTTTATGTTATCTAATTTTTTCCTTTTTAAAAAAAAGTTTTCATGGATATTTTTTTATTTTCTGTTTTAAATATTCCTCCCTCTCTTTCTGCCAGAGGGACATGTAAAACCAGGAGCTGGTTTTGACAGAAAAAACTAACAATATAATAGATTAACCATTGATTAATTTGATTTTTAAAAAGAAAGGAGAAAATTGAATTACGAGTATCAAAAATGAAAGGGGTGAATTTGCCACCAATGAAGATGAAATCAAAGTAATTTTTTAGAAACTTTTGCCCAATTAATGTCAGTGTGACAATAACTTTGTTATCCTCAAATCAAATTAATCAGTATTTATTCATTTGATGGTATATTGATTATATTAATGAATCAAGCAGAATAGGATTAACTTTAAGTTTGTTTTATATGTTAATACTCTTAGGATAAGAGCTATTAATGATTAATACACCATATATTGATGATTATATTACTTATATTTATCAGCTAGTTTCATGTAATTAGTTAGAAATGTAATGAGTGTAAGTTGCTATAGTAAGGCTAATTTGCTGGTGTGAACTAATCCCCCCATTTTTATTAAATCACTGCTATCCATTTCTTAGTAATCTTTGCTTCAAACCACAACTTCTTGAGACCCTAAGATCCTATTATTCAAAAACTAAGATCTTATGACTTGTAGGAAGCCCTGAGATGTTGTTGAAAGGGTTTTTGAGCTGAGATAACCTGGAGTTGATGAATTGTGGAAGATCTCTTGATCTAAGAAAGGGCTGATGACAAAGTGATTGATGGGCACATCCCTCAACCAATCATAGAGTTTTCCCTACTTCTGTTGTTAACCAATCAATGAAATTGTATTGCTTCATTCTATTTTTTTTTATTAAAGCTTTTTATTTGCAAAATATATGCATGGGTAATTTTTCAACATTGACCCTTGCAAAACTTTCTGTTATAAATTTTTCCCTCCTTCCCTTTACCCCCTCCCCTAGATGGCAGGAAGTCTAATACATGTTAATTATGTTAAAATACTTGACAAATCAAATGTATATACATATTTACACAGTTATCTTGCTGTACAAGAAAAATTGGATCTATAAGAAAAAAATCTGAGAAGGAAAACATAATGTAAGCAAACATCAATAGAAAGCATGAAAATGCTATGTTGTGGTCCATCCTCAGATTCCACAGACCTCTCCCTGGGTGTATATGGCTTTCTTCATCACTGAACAACTGGAACTGGTTTGAAACATCTCATTGTTGAAGAGAAACAAGTCCGTCGGAATTGATCATCATATAGTATTGTTGTTGCCGGGCACAGTGACCTCCTGGTTCTGCTCATTTCACTCAGCATCAGCTCATGCAAGTCTCTCCAGGCCTCTCTGAAATCGTCCTGCTGGTAGTTTCTTACAGAACAATAATATTCTATAACATCCATATACCATAATTTATTCAGCCATTCTCCAATTGATGGGCATCCATTCAGTTTCCAGTTTCTTGCCACTACAAAGAGGGCTGCCACAAGCATTTTTGCACATGCTTCATTCTATTTTTAATGTGCTCTCAATGTATATAAATATTGGCCTCCCTCAAGTAGTAGGGATCCCATATCATGAGGAAGTATTGAACCAAATTAAATAGGAAATATCCCTATCCCTAATAAATTGAATATTCTAGGAGTTCTATTTCTCTATCTTTTATTGCAAAAAGGAAATTTCTTGCCCGAATTTTGATAAGCCATCTAGGAATTCAAGATGTGGACTCCAACCCCTTTTGACTATCCTCTCCCAAGGGACCAAAAAAGAACTCCTTAGATAAATCTTTTCCTGCTGGCTTCCCTGAGGAGGACAGTCCTAGGAGGTTGGACTTCTCTCAATCTTTGCCACCCAAATTCTCTGAGCCATAGGAAACCTCTCCAAACTTCAAGGTGGTGAATTTCTAATTTTATGGCTTTTTAAACTTTAATTTTCAAAAGGGTTCCTAATTTGGTAGATCCATAAACTGGGATGAATGATTTAAGCCAAATGACTATCCACAATAGGAACACCCATTACGGACACCTGCTTAGAGTTGTGAGCTAGGTTTGGTTTGTGACTAGATTTCCAGAGGTATCTCTATATTCATATGAGGAAACTGGTTTATGTATAAAGGATTTGTGATTCCCACACTCATTAGGTTACCAGGACTATACCTAAAGCACAGAGACCAAAAGAGGTTGAACTGCTTAAGTTTTTGGACAGTGATTCCTAATTCCTAAACCCTTAGAAAAACCAAGAAGGGACCAGATGAGAAACTATCAAAATGCCTAAAATAGCTAGTTTCTTTTGAATTGGACATTTCTAAAAGACAGGGGGGAAATTTTTTTTCTCATGCAGAGCAATACCTTAGACAATTAGGAGAGAAATTAATGCAAATAGGACTACTCCTTTTAGGTCAAGAAAGAGAATTATCTCTTCTACAAATGAGAGAATCTCTCTTAAACATGGAGCAACATCTTCTCCACTTCAGAAGGATTATTAAGGATTTTATATCAGTACTGTAGTAGTAAAAGTAGTAAAAAAAAAAAAACTAGATTGACCTAGATAAATTGGAAATTGCATCTAAAACAAATCACTAAATAATCAAATGTTAGCAGTTGTAAGAAGCAAAAATCATAAAGAAGAGAGTAAGGAATGAAGAAAAAAATTAATACTAGAAAATAGGTCAATTTGGCAGCTGTAACTTCTTTCTTTTCACATAAGAGAAACTAAAAATAGTCATAGACATATGAGATATATCTTTTCCTCTTTAAAAATCTAATTTGTATATGTCTTTATCTGTGCTATGTTAGCTGCGTTTTCTGCCAGTGTATAGCTAGCAGATGTTTTACCTTTGCTTTTTCTTTTGGCTTGATTAACAAATAGAAACACGTTGCAAAAAGTAAACTTTCAAAAGTCTTAAGACAAATCTTTCTTTTCTCTATTTCCAATATTTTGATAATATTGAGCCCTGGAATTTGAAATGTTGGCAATTAGTGGCTCATGGGGAAAACTGAGATTTTAAAAAATTATTACTATTAGTAATTATACAGCTATATTTTCATTTAGATGAATTCAAAGTTAAATGAGTGTGATGAGGATTTCTGTTAATTTAAAATAATTGGAAAATTAAATAACAATAACATACAGTACTGGAAAATATCAAAACTTTGTAAAAGGAACAGAGATCATTTATAGTCAACAGAACCAAAATGGAAGCTACTTTTACGCAATACTAATAATATGGGAAAAACTGTTCAATATTTCATTTATAATGCATAATGAAGTAGATGGTAATAATAATTTATTCTAGTGAGAAGAGTATCAGATACTCTTTGACATACTAATTTGTGTGACATTTCCATGCCAGAGTGAACCTCTAGTTGATCCTCTTGGTCATTGTCAAGTGAATTCCTTCATGAAATAGATAGATGGATGACTTTTTCTCTAAAGTCATCAGTGAGGAGCTAGGAGGGATCTTAAACTTTGCAGCTGTATTCAGTATTTGGGTTTATTTCAATGTCATTTAAAAAAACAACTATAGGCTTTTAAAAATTGAAATAAATTGTGCATTTGTAAGCCCTAAGAAATAAAGAGAGTAACAGAATTGTAGTTAATTGGTTTTGTGTAATATAAACTTGTGCTGAAATGTAAAGTGAAATTTAGTGGAGTAAAGAGTAATTCTGTATGATTGGGGAATAAAGACAAGGAAATAGAGGAAAGTAAAAGAGTTTTGGTCTTTCTGAGATGAAAAGATTTGGGGAATTTTTTGAGACATGCCTTAGGGTATACTGGTAGGATTTAGTTATAAAGGGTATACTGGTAGGATATAGTTATAAAAAGAAAATAAATTGATTTGGCTCTTTGAGTGATTCAAAGAAGCAAAAAGCAGTTATGGGATTTGAGAGTATCACCAGGAATTTTTTAATATGAGCCAATGAGAAACAATGAACCCTTTTTTAAAAAATGAGGTTAAGTACTACCAATAGTAATTATAAATCAAAAATTGTTCAAATTGAAAGTTTTGTTTTGAAGCAACATTGAAATTATTAGTTTAATCAGCCTTGGAGATAATAAATATTTGCATTTACCTTCCAGGATTGTTGAGAGAAGCACATGATAGTGAAGTGTTTCACAAGGTACCTGACTTTTACAAAGGATGAACATTGTAATATTAAAGCCTTATAGGAATTCAGGAGCTCTCCCACTTAAAGGTACTTTTTTTAATTGGCATAGAATAGTAACAAATTTGCTGATATATTTCAGGAATTCAAATTACAAGTAAAAAATCATAAACATTTTACAGTACTATTGACAATAGTTCTTTGAAATAGCTTAAAGTAATTTTTAAGATCTAGAAAAAGTTTCGCATGTAGTAAGCACTCTATAAACTACTAAGACGTGATTGGTATGAAAATGCCAAGAGTAATAAGATAAATCACTTTCTGTGAATTAAAAATTTGAAGTGTATTCAATTAAATTAATATCATTTGATTGATAATAAGTTTTAAATACATGATACCTGATATACAATAGCTAAGAACTGTTAAACTACTTCCTCTTTTTTAACTAAAGACTGTTAGATTATAAATATATCTGTTGAATAATATTACTCTCTGCATGAAAAGTGCTAATTAGGGTTTTATTTTGTCTTAACATTTTTTTATTCATTTTTATTTTCAGTTAGAGATTCTCTTTCCTTATCTTCTCTCCTAACAAACAATTAAGAAGAAAACCGCAAAACTCATTAGAAATGTGACGTCATGCAAATGTCCCTATTGCTCATATTCCAACAAAAAATAAAATAAAAAGAGGAGAAATATCTTTCAATCTGCACTCTAAGTCCATTAGTTTTCTATTTGTTTAGCATTTTTCATCATGAGTCCTCTGGAACTGTGATAGGTCACTGTATTGACCAAGTTACTATTTTTCACAGTTGATTATCTTGACAATATTGTCGTTACTCTGTAAATTTTACTGTTTCTGCTCACTTCACTTTGAATCACTTCATATAAATCTTCCTAGATTTTTCTGAAACCATCCTCTTCATTGTTTCTTTTTTTTAAAGCTTTATATTTGCATAACATATATATTGATAGTTCCTCAACATTGATCCTTACAAAGCTTTCCGTTACAAATTTTCCCCCCTAGTACTCTTCCCTCCCCTAGATGGCAGGAAATCCACCAAATGTTAATTATATTGAAATACTTGACAAGTCGAATATATGTATACATATTTCCACACTTAGCATTGCTGTGCAAGAAAAGTCATATCTAAAAGAAAAAAAAATCTGAGAAAGGAAACACAATGCAAACAAACATCGATAGACATCATGGAAATGTTATGTTGCGGTCCAAATTTCATATCCCTCTCTCTGGGTGTATATGGCTTTCTTCACTGAACAATTGGAATTGGTTTGAAACATTTCATTGTTGAAGAGAGTCATGTCCATTAGAACTGATCCTCATATAGTATTGTTGTTGCCATATATAATGATCTCCTGGTTCTGCTTGTTTCACTCAGAATCAGTCATGCAGGTCTCTACAGGCCTCTCTAAAATGTCCTGCTGTTCGTTTCTTTTTTTTTTATTAAAGCTTTTTATTTGTATAACATATGTATGGGTAGTTCCCCAGCATTGATCTTTACAAAGCTTTCCATTACAAATTTTATCCCCAGTCTCCTCCCCTCCCCTGGATGGCAGGAAGTCCACTAAATGTTAATAATGTTGAAATGCTTGGGAAGTTATGCAAGAAAAATCCTATCTACAAAAAAAAAAAAAAAAGAATCAGAGTAAGGCAACACAATGCAAGCAAACCTCAATAGAGAGCATAAAAATGTTATGTTGTGGTCCATATTTCATATCCCTCTCTCTGGATGTATATGGTTTTCTTCAGTGAACAATTGGAACTGGTTTGAAACAATTCTTTCTTGCAGAGAGCCATGTCCATCAGAATTGATCATCATGTAATACTGTTGTTGCTGTGTATGATGATCTCCTGGTTCTGCTCGTTTCACTCAGCATCAGTTCATGCAAGTCCCTCCAGGCCTCTCTGAAATCGTCCTGCTGGTCGTTTCTTACAGAGCAATAATATTCCATAACATTCATATACCATAATTTATTCAGCCACTCTCCAACTGATGGGCATCCCTTCAGTTTCCAGTTTCTAGCCACTACAAAAAGGGCTGCCACAAACATTCTTGCACATGTGGGGCCCTTTCCCTCCTCTAAGATCTCTTTGGGATATAGGCCCAGTAGAAACACTACTGGGTCAAAGGGTATGCACAGTTTGACAACTTTTTGAGCATAGCTCCAAATTGCTCTCCAGAATGGTTGGATCCATTCACAGTTCCACCAACAATGTATTAGTGTTCCAGTTTTCCCACATCCCCTCCAACATTCATCGTTATCTTTTCCTGTCATTTTAGCCAATCTGACAGGTGTGTAGTGGTACCGCAGAGTGGTCTTAATTTGCATTTTTCTGATCAATAGTGATTTGGAGCAACTTTTCATATGACTAGAAATAGTTTTAATTTCATCCTCTGAAAATTTTCTTTTCATATCCCTTGACCATTTATTGATTGAAGAGTGGCTTGAATTCTTATATATATGAGACAATTCTCTATATATTTTAGAAATGAGGCCTTTATCAGAATCATTAAATGTAAAGATGATTTCCCAATTTGATGCTTCCCTCCTAATCTTGTCTGCATTTGTTTGGTTTGTACAGAAACTTTTTAACTTAATATAGTCAAAATTATCCATCTGGTGTTCAATTAGGAGTTCCAGGTCTTCTTTGGACATAAATTTATTTCATCTCCACAGGTCTGAGAGATAAAGTATATTACGTTCCTCTAACTTGCTTACAAAGTCCCTCTTTATATCTAGATCATGAACCCATTTAGATCTTATCTTGGTATGTGGTGTTAGGTATGGGTTAAGCCCTAATTTCTTCCACACTAGTTTCCAATTTTCCTAGCAGTTTTTGCCGAATAAAGAGTATTTATCCCAAAAACTGGAGTCTTTGGGTTTATCGAACACTAGATTGTTAAGGTTAATGCCTATGTTGTCCTGATAACCTATCCTGTGCCACTGATCAACTGCTCTATTTCTTAGCCAGTACCAAACGGTTTTGATGACCGCTGCTTTATAATATAGTTTTAGATATGGTACAGCAAGGCCACGTTCATCTGCCTTTTTTTTCATTAATCCCCTTGAAATCCTTGAGCTTTTGTTCTTCCAAATGAACTTTGCTACTATTTTTTCTAGATCTCTAAAATAATTTCTTGGGAGTTTGATTGGTATGGCACTAAATAAGTAAATTAGTTTGGGTAGTATTGTCATTTTTATTATGTTCGCTCTGCCTACCCATGAGCACTTAATATTTTTCAATTGATGAGGTCTGATTTTATTTGTGTGGAAAGTGTTTTGTAGTTTAGTTCATATAGTTTCTGACTTTTCCTTGGCAGATAGATTCCCAAATATTTTATCCTATCATCTGCTATTTGGAATGGAATTTCTTTTTGTATCTCTTGCTGCTGAACTTTGTTGGTAATATATAAAAATGCTGATGATTTATGTGGATTAATTTTGAATCCTGCCACTTTGCTAAAGTTGTGAATTGTTTCTAGTAAGTTTTTTACTTGAGTCTCTAGGATTCTCTAAGTATACCATCATGTCATCTGCAAAGAGTGATAATTTGGTTTCTTCATTACCTACTCTGATTCCTTTTATCTCTTTTTCTTCTCTTATTGCTAAAGCTAACATTTCTAACACAATATTAAATAGTAATGGTGACAGTGGGCAGCCTTGTTTCACTCCTGATCTTCTTGGGAATGGTTTTAGTTTGTCTCCATTACATATGATACTTGCTGATGGTTTTAAATAGATGCTACTGATCATTTTAAGGAAAAGCCCATTTATTCCTATACTCTCTAGTGTTTTTAATAGGAAAGGGTGTTGGATTTTATCAAAGGCTTTTTCTGCATCTATTGAGATAATCATATGGTTTTTGTTAATTTGGTTATTAATATAATTAATTATGCTGATAGTTTTCCTAATATTGAACCAGCCCTGCATCCCTGGTATAAATCCTACTTGGTCATAGTGTACTATCTGGGGGATGACTTTCTGTAATCTCATTGCTAATATCTTATTTAAAATTTTTGCATCAATATTCATCAGGGAATTTGGTGTATAGTTTTCTTTCTCTGTTTTCACCCTACCTGGTTTAGCTATCTGCACCATATAGGTCTCATAGAAGGATCCTGGCAGTATACCTTCTCTCCCTATTTTCTCAAATAGTTTGTGTAGTATTGGAATTAATTGTTCTTTGAATGTTTGGTAGAATTCACATGTAAATCCATCTGGCCCTGGAGATTTCTTCTTAGGGAGTTGGTTAATAGCTTGTTCTATTTCTTTTTCTGATATAGGGCTATTTAAATAATTTATATCCTCTTCTGTTAACCTGGGCAATCTATATTTTTGTAGATATTCATTCATTTCATTTAGATTATCAAACTTACTGGCATAAAGTTGGACAAAGTAACTCCTCATTATTACTCTAATTTCCTCTTCATTGGAGGAAAGTTCTCCCTTATCATTCTTGAGACTAACAATTTGATTTTCCTCTTTCCTTTTTCTTATCAAATTAACTAAAGGCTTATCTATTTTGTTCGTTTTTTCGTAGAACCAACTCTTAGTTTTATTTATTAACTCAATAGTTTCCTTATTTTCAATTTTATTAATTTCTCCTTTTACTTTTAGAATTTCCAATGTGGTATTTAATTGAGGGTTTTTAATTTGTTCTTTTTCTAGTTTTTTTTAATAATAAGCCCAATTCGTTGATCTTTTCTTTCTCTATTTTATGCAAGTAAGCATCTAGAGATATAAAATTGCCCCTTATAACCGCTTTGGCCATATCCCACAAATTTTGGTATGTTGTCTCCTTATTGTCATTCTCCTAGATGAAATTATTTATTGTGTCTATGATTTGCTCTTTCACCCATTCATTCTTCAGGATTAGATTATTTAATTTCCAATTAACTTTGTTCTATTTTCTCCTGGCCTTATATTACATGTGAGTTTTATTGCATCATGATCTGATAAGGATGCATTTACTATTTCTGCTTTTCTGCATTTGATTTTGAGGTTTTTATGCCCTAATACATGGTCAATTTTTGTATAAGTTCTATGAACCCCTGAGAAAAAAGTATACTCCCTTCTATCCCCATTCAATTTTCTCCAGAGATCTATCATACCTAACTTTTCTAACATTTTGTTTATCCCCCTAACTTCTTTCTTATTTATTTTGTGTTTTGATTTATCTAATTCTGAGAGAGCAAGGTTGAGATCCCCCACTAGTATCGTTTGGCTGTCTATTTCTTCTTGCATCTCTCTTAATTTCTCCCCTAGGAATTTGTGTGCTATTGCACTTGGTGCGTATATATTTAGTATACTTATTGCTACATTATCTATGGTACCCTTTAATAAAATATAGTTTCCTTCCTTATCTCTTTTGATTAGATCTATCTTGGCTTTTACTTGATCTGAGATAAGGATTGCTACCCCTGCTTTTTTTTGTTCACCTGAAGCATAATAGATTCTGCTCCAGCCTTTTACCTTCATCCTATATGTGTCACTGTGCTTTATATGTGTTTCTTGTAGACAACATATTGTGGGATTCTGGTTTTTAATCCAATGTGCTATCTGCTTCGGCTTTATGAGAGAGTTCATCCCATTCACATTCACAGTTAGAATAACTAATTCTTTATTTCCTGCCATCTTATTTACCCAAGTTATGTTTTCCCCTTTCCTTTCCCCTTTCTCCCTTCCCCCCTCCTCAGTACTTTGCTTTTGATGACCCCCTCCCCCAAACAATACTCCACCCTTTAGATCCCCTCCCCCTGTTTTTACTCCTTTCCCCTGATTCTTCTATTTTCCCTTCTATTAGTTTGTCCCTTACTTTTCCTCCTTTCCCTCCCACTTCCCTCTAGCAACAGACAAGTTTCTATGTGAAATCAAATGTCTCATATACACTTTTAGAGCCCAACCTGATGAGGGTAACATTTACACAATGCTCATCTCCCTCCCCTCTTTCTCTCAATTATATTAGGTTTTCTTTGCCTCTTCAAGTGATTTTACCTTGTTTTTACCTCCTTTTTTTTTAGATCTTATTTTACCACTTTTTCCCTCTTTTCCCCAGTATGACAACCTTTCCCTCTCTAGTTCTCTTTTTCGTATTATCAAAGTAATATCTAGTTAATTATACCCCCAAACTTTAAGTATCCCCCTAGTAAAAATAAAGTTCTCAAGAGTCCTTTCCTTTTTACCTTTTTATGCATCTCTTGCGTTCTTTGTTTGGATGTCGAATTTTTTGTTCAGATCCGGTCTTTTCATTAGAAATAGGTGTATTCACCTATATCATTGAATGACCATCTTCTTCCCTAGAGGATAATGCTCATTCTAGCTGGATAGGTTATTCTTGGTTGTAATCCAAGTTCCTTTGCCCTTCAGGATATCTGGTTCCAGGCCCTTCGATCCTTCAATGTGGAGGCTGACAGATCCTGTGTGATTCTAATTATTGATCCTCAGTATTTGAATTGTTTCTTTCTAGCTGCTAGCAGAATCTGTTCCTTGGTGCTATAGTCCTGAAATTTAGCCACGATATTTCTTGGGGTCTTACTTTTGGGGTCTTTTATCGGTGGATTCTTTCAATGGTGATTTGCCCTTTGATTCTACAATCTCAAGGCAGTTTTCTTTCAGGATTGCCTGGAAGATAGTGTTTAGATTCTTTTTTTCATCATGGCTTTCAGGAAGTCCAATAATCCTTAGATTGTCTCTCCTAGATCTATTTTCCAAATCAGTTGTTTTTCCTAGGAGATATTTCATATTTTCTTCTATTTTTTCATTTTTTTGTTTTTGTTTGACTGATTCTTGAAGTCTTTATTGAGTCATTCACTTGCATTTGTTCAATTCTTATTTTTAAAGTGTTGTTTTCTTCAGTTACCTTTTTAAGCTCCTTTTGTAACTGTCCAATTTGTTCATTGCACTCTTTTTCCATTTCACTAATTTTATTTTTCAATAAATTGGTGTCTTTTTCATATCTCTTTTGCAGGGCATCATATCCTTCTTGCAAGATATTGTATCCTTCTTGCACTGATTTCAATTTATTTTCCCATTTATCTTCCAGCTCTTTTATTAGGTTCTTTAAGCAATCTTCCAGATAGGCCTTTTGAAAAGGGGACCAGTGATGGTCCTTGCTGATTTCCTCTGGAGTTTTGTCTAAAGGAACCTCTGGATCTGGGGTCATCGCTTCTTTGCCTTGATAGAAACTGTCTATGGTGAGAGCTCTCTTTTGCTTCTTCATTTTTTTTTTTTTAGACAGCGTGGATATCTCTTTAAGGTTTGGAAAAACCGCGGTTAAAGCTCTGCCCTGTGGCACTTCGGCGAATTAACTTAAGGTGCTGGGCCGGTGGGGACTAGGACTAAGTCCGAATTACTCCTTAAACAAGGCCAGTCTGGCAGAATACCTGCCCCCAATCAGGGCAGAGTGTCCCAAGTGCCTCAGATAAACTCCAGGTGTTTGGATTTGGAGTTTAGAGTTTGGAATTTCTGCCAGGATGAGCTGAGCTGAGGCCCACCCTCACTTCCGGCCTACATAGGAGTCGTCTATTTATCTCTCTGTCCGAGTCAGACAAACCTGATGTGAAGATATCCAGAAAGCAGTGCCCAAATATTTCTGAGTTAGTTGACTTGAAGATCAGTTCAGAGGCTTATTTTATTGTTGATTTGACAGAAGATCAGAGGAGAGGCAGAGAGTCACCTTTTCACTCCGCCATCTTGGCCCTGCCCCCTCCTGCTGTTTGTTTCTTACAGAACAATAATATTCCATAACATTCATATACCATAAGTTATTCAGCCACTCTCAATTGATGGGCAACCATTGTTTCCAGTTTCTAGCCACTACAAAAAGGGCAGCCACAAACATTCTTGCACATGTGGGTCTCTTTCCCTCCTTTAAGATCTCTTTGGGATATAATCCCAATAGAAACACTGCTGGGTAAAATGGTATGCACAGTTTGATAACTTTTTGAGCATAGCTCCAAATTGCTCTCCAGAATGGTTGGATCCGTTCCCAGTTCGACCAACAACGTATCAATATCCCAGCTTTCCCACATCCCCTCCAAGATTCATCATTATCTTTTCCTGTCATTTTAGCCAATCTGACCGGTGTGTAGTGGTATCTCAGAGTTGTCTTAATTTGCATTTCTCTGATCAATAGTGATTTGGAGCAACTTTTCATATGACTAGAAATGGTTTTAATTTCATCATCTGAAAATTTTCTTTTCATATCCCTTGACCATTTATTGATTGGAGAGTGGCTTGAATTCTTATAAATATGAGATAATTCTCTATATATTTTAGAAATGAGTACTTTATTAGAACCTTTAAATGTAAAGATGATTTCCCAATTTGATGCTTCCCTCCTAATCTTGTCTGCATTAGTTTTGTTTGTACAGAAACTTTTTAACTTAATATAGTCAAAATTATCTATCTGGTGTTCAGTTAAGAGTTCCAAATCTTCTTTGGACATAAATTTATTCCATCTCCACAGGTCTGAGAGGTAAACTATCCTATGTTCCTCTAATTTGCTTACAATATCACTCTTTATATCTAGATCATGAACCCATTTAGATCTTATCTTGGTATGTGGTGTTAGGTGTGGGTCAAGCCCTAGTTTCTTCCACATTAGTTTCCAATTTTCCCAGCAGTTTTTGTTGAATGGTGAGTACTTATCCCAAAAGCTGGGGTCTTTGGGTTTATCAAACACTAAATTGCCCTAGTTATTGCCTAGTTTGTCCTCTGATCCCATCCTATGCCATTGATCGACTGCTCTATTTTTCAGCCAGTACTAAATAGTTTTGATGACCGCTGCCTTATAATATAGTTTTATATCTGGTACAGCAAGGCCACCTTCATTGGCCTTTTTTTTCATTAATTTCCTTGAAATTCTTGACCTTTTGTTCTGCTAAATGAACTCTGCTACTGTTTTTTCTAGATCTGTAAAATAATTTCTTGGGAGTTTGATTGGTATGGCACTAAATAATTAAATTAGTTTGGGTAGTATTATTATTTTTATTATATTCGCTTGGCCTACCCATGAGCACTTACTGTTTTTCCAGTTGACTAGGTCTGAATTTATTTGTGTGGAAAATGTTTTGTAGTTCAGTTACTTCATGACTATTTCCTTGGCAGATTCCCAAATATTTTATACTGTTGACAGTTTTTTTGAATGGAATTTCTCTTTGTATCTCTTGCTGTTGCATTTTTTTGGTGATGTATAAAAATGCTGATGATTTATGTGGATTTATTCTGTATCCTGCAACTTTGCTAAAGTTGTGAATTGTTTCTAATAGTTTTTTAGTTGAGTCTCTAGGGTTCTCTAAGTATACCATCATGTCATCTACAAAGAATGATAATTTGGTTTCCTCATTACCTACTCTAGTTCCTTTAATCTCTTTTTCTTGTCTTATTGCCAAAGCTAACATTTCTAATACAATAATAAATGGTAATGGTGACAGTGGGCAGCCTTGTTTCACTCCTGATCTTATTGGGAATGGTTCTAGTTGGTCTCCATTATATATGATGCTTGCTGATGGTTTTAAGTAGATGCTACTAATCATTTTAAGGAAAAGCCCATTTATTCCTATACTCTCTAGTGTTTTAATAGGAATGGGTGTTGGATTTTATCAAATGCTTTTTCTGCATCTATTAAGATAATCATATGATTTTGTTAGTTTGGCTATTAATATAATTGATTATGCTGATAGTTTTCCTAATATTCAACCAGCCCTGCATTCCTGGTATAAATCCTACTTGGTTATAATGTACTATGCTGGGGATGACTTTCTGTAATCTCATTGCTAATATCTTATTTAAAATTTTTGCATCAATATTCATTAGGGAAATTGGTCTATAGTTTTCTTTCTCTGTTTTCACCCTACCTGGTTTAGCTATCAGCACCATATCGGTATCATAGAAGGAATTTGGTAGTATACCTTCTGTCCCTTTTTTTTTCAAACAGTTTATATAGTATTGGAATTAATTGTTCCTTGAATATTTGGTAGAATTCACATGTAAATCCATCTGGCCGTGGAGATTTTTTCTTAGGGAGGTGATTGATAGCTTGTTCTATTTCTTTTTCTAAAATGGGGCTATTTAAATAATTTATTTCCTCTTCTGTTAACTTGGGCAATCTATATTTTTGTAGATATTCCTCCATTTCATTTAGATTATCAAACTTACTGGCATAAAGTTGGGCAAAGTAACTCCTCATTATTACTTTAATTTCCTTTTCATTGGAGGAAAGTTCTCCCTTATCATTTTTGAGACTAACAATTTGATTTTCTTCTTTCCTTTTTCTTATCAGATTAACTAAATGCCTATGTATTTTGATGGTTTTTTTTAAACCAACACTTAGTTTTATTTATTTATTTATTTTTATTAAAGCTTTTTATTTCTATAACATATGTATGGGTAGTTCCCCAGCATTGATCTTTACAAAGCTCTCCATTACAACTTTTACCCCCAGTCCTCTCCCCTCCCCTAGATGGTAGGAAGTCCACTACAAGTCAAAAATATTGAAATAATTGACAAGTTGTGCAAGAAAAATCCTATCTACAAGAAAAAAAAGAAAATCAGAGAAAGACAGCACAGTGCAAGCAATTAGTTTTATTTATTAATTCAATAATTTTCTTATTTTCAATTTTATTAATTTCCCCTTTTATTTTTAGATTTCCAATATGCTATTTAATTGAGGGTTTTCAATTTGTTCTTTTTCTAGTTTTTTTTAATACTAAGCCCAATTTGTTGATCTTCTCTTTCTCTATTTTATGCAAGTAAGCATCTAGAGATATAAAATTGCCCCTTATAACCGCTTTGGCTGTAGCCCACAAATTTTGGTATGTTGTCTCATTATTGTCATTCTCCTGGATGAAATTATTGATTGTGTCTATGATTTGCTCTTTCACCCATTCATTTTTCTTTTTTTTTTAATAAAAATGATAATGCTACCCAAACTAATTTTCTTTTTTTTTAAAGTGAAAATATTATGTTTTGATCAACATTCAGTCCCCATTGTCATCTCTCTGGATCCAGATGGCTCTCTCCATCACAAGTTCATCAGAACTGGCGTGAATCATCTCATTGTTGAAAAAACCCATGTCCATTAGAGTTGATCATCATATAATCTTCTTGTTGCCATGTACAATGATATCCTGATTCTGCTCATTTCACTCAGCATCAATCCATGCAAGTCTCTCTAGGTCTCTCTGAAATCATCCTGCTGATTGTTTCTTTTTTTTTAAACTTTTTTTTTATTTTATTTGCATAACATATGTGTGGGTAATTCTTCCACAATAACCCTTACATAACTTTCTGTTACAAATTTTTCCCCCCAGCTGCCCACCCCTCCCCAAGATGGCACAATATCCACTACATGTTAATTATGTTAAAATATTGGCAAATCGAATATATGTATACATATTTCCAAACTTATCATTGTTGTGCAAGAAAAATCTTATCTACAGAAAAAATATATCAGATAAAGGAAAAACAATGTAAGCAAACATCAATCAAGGAGTATGAGAATGTTATGTTGTGGTCCACATTTCACATCCCTCTCTCTGGGTGTATATGGCTTTCTTCAGTGAACAATTGGAGGTGGTTTGAAACATTTCTTTGTTGAAGAGAGCCATGTCCATCAGAATTGATCGTCATATAGTACTGTTGTTGCCGTGTATAATGATCTCCTGGTTCTGCTCATTTCACTCAGCATCAGTTCATGTAAGTCTCTCCAAGCCTCTCTGAAATCATCTTGCTGGTCATTTCTTACAGAACAATAATATTCCATAATATTCATATACCATAATTTATTCAGCCATTCTCCAATTGAAGGGCATCTATTCAATTTCCAGTTTCTAGCCACTACAAAAAGGGCTGCCACAAACATTCTTGCACATGTGGGGCCTTTTCCTTCCTTTATGATTTCTTTGGGATATAAGCCCAATAGAAATGCTGCTGGGTCAAAGGGTATGCACAGTTTGATAACTTTTTGAGCGTAGCTGCAAATTGTTCTCCAGAATGGCTGCATCCGTTCACAGCTCCACCAACAATGCATCAGTGTCCCAGCCCTCCCACATCCCCTCCAACATTCATCATTAACTGTTCCTGTCATTTTAGCCATTCTGACAGGTGTGTAGTGGTATCTCAGGGTTGTTTTGATTTGCATTTCTCTGATCAATAGTGATGTGGAGCACCTTTTCATATGACTAGAAATAGTTTTAATTTCATCCTCTGAAAATTTTCTGTTCATATCCTTTGACCATTTATTGATTGGAGAATGGCTTGAATTTTTATAAATATGAGACAATTCTCTCTATATTTTAGAAATGAGGACTTTATCAGAACCCGTAAATGTAAAGATGATTTCCCAATTTATTGCTTCCCTCCTAATCTTGACTGCATTGATTTTGTTTTCAATTAAGAGTTCCAGTTCTTCTTTGGACATAAATTTATTCCATCTCCATAGGTCTGAGAGGTAAACTATATTACACTCCTCTAATTTACTTATAGTATCACTCTGTATATCCAGATCATGAACCCATTTGGATCTTATCTTGGTATGTGGTGTTAGATGTGGATCAAGCCCTAATTTCTTCCACACTAGTTTCTGATTTTCCCAGCAGTTTTTGTCAAATAGTGAATACTTATCCCAAAAGCTGGGGTGTTTGGGTTTATCAAAGACTAAATTGCTATAGTTATTGCCTAGTTTGTCCTGTGATTCTATCCTATGCCACTGATCGACTACTCTATTTCTTAGCCAGTACCAAATGGTTTTGATGACTACTGCTTTGTAATATAGTTTTAGATCTGGTACAGCAAGTCCACCATCATCAGCCTTTTTTTTTCATAAATTCTCTTGAAACTCTTGACCTTTTGTTTTTCCAAATGAATTTTGCTGCTATTTTTTCTAGATCTGTAAGATAATTTCTTGGGAGTTTGATTGGTATGGCACTAAATAAGTAAATTACTTTGTGTAGTATTGTCATTTTTATTATATTCGCTCGGCCTACCCATGAGCATTTTAAATTTTTCCAATTGACTAGGTCTGATTTTATTTGTGTGGAAAGTGTTTTGGAGTTTAGTTTATATAGTTCCTGACTTTCCCTTGGCAAATAAATTCCCAAATATTTTATACTATCAACAGTTATTTGGAATGGAATTTCTTTTTGTATCTCTTGCTGCTGAACTTTATTGGTAATATAAAAAAATTGCTGATGATTTATGTGGATTTATTTTGTATCCTGCAACTTTGCTAAAGTTGTGAATTGTTTCTAGTAGTTTTTTAGTTGAGTCTTTAGGGTTCTCTAAGTATACCATCATGTCATCTGCAAAGAGAGATAATTTGGTTTCCTCATTACCTACTCTAATTCCTTTATTCTCTTTTTCTTCTCTTACTGCCAAAGCTAACATTTCTAAGACAATATTAAATAATAATGGTGACAGTGGGCAGCCTTGTTTCACTCCTGATCTTATTGAGAATGCTTCTAGTTTGACTCCATTACATATGATGCTTGCTGAAGGTTTTAAGTAGATCCTACTAATCATTTTAAGGAATAGCCCATTTATTCCTATACTCTCCAGTGTTTTTAATAGGAATGGGTGTTGGATTTTATCAAAGGCTTTTTCTGCATCTATTGAGATAATCATATGGTTTTTGTTAATTTGGTTATTAATATAATTGATTATGCTAATTGTTTTCCTAATATTGAATCAGCCCTGCATTCCTGGTATAAATCCTACTTGGTCATGATGTATTATCCTGCGAATGACTTTCTGTAATCTTGTTGCTAAAATCTTATTTAAAATTTTTGCATCTATATTCATTAGGGAAATAGGTCTATAGTTTTCTTTCTCAGTTTTCTCCCTACCTGGTTTAGCTATCAGCACCATATCTGTGTCATAGAAGTAATTTGGTAGTACACCTTTTTTCCCTATTTTTTCAAATAGTTTATATAGTATTGGATTAATTGTTCTTTGGATGTTTGGTAAAATTCACATGTCAATCCATCTGGCCCTGGAGATTTTTTCTTAGGGAGTTGATTAATAGCTTGTTCTATTTCTTTTTCCAAAATAGGGCTATTTAAATAATTTATTTCCTCTTCTGTTAATCTCGGCAATCTATATTTTTGTAGATATTGCTCCACTTCATTTACATTATCAAATTTATTGGCATAAAGTTGGGCAAAGAAACTCGTAATTATTACTCTAATTTCCTCTTCATTGGAGGAAAGTTCTCCCTTACCATTTTTGAGACTAATAATTTGATTTTCCTCTTTCCTTTTTCTAATCAAATTAACTAAAGGCTTATCTATTTTGTTGGTTTTTTCATAAAACCACCTCTTAGTTTTATTTATTAATTCAATGGTTTTCTTATTTTCAATTTTATTGATCTCCCCTTTAATATTCAGAATTTCCAATTTGGTATTTAATTGAGGGTTTTTAATTTGGTCTTTTTCTAGCTTTTTTAATTGTAAGCCCAGTTCATTGATCTTCTCTTTCTCTGTTTTACGCAACTAAGCATCTAGAGATATAAAATTACCCCTTATAACTGCTTTAGCCGTGTCCCACAAATTTTGGTATGTTGTCTCATTGTTGTCATTCTCCTGGATGAAATTTTCGATTGTGTCTAT
>JAJPUD010004751.1:44080-62521 GCA_023553655.1 Myrmecobius fasciatus | reverse complement strand
ATATTTTCTTCTATTTTTTCATTTTTTTGTTTTTGTTTGACTGATTCTTGAAGTCTTATTGAGTCATTTACTTCTATTTGTTCAATTTTAATTTTTAAAGTATTATTTTCTTCAGTTATCTTTTTTAGCTCCTTTTGTAGCTGGCCAGTTGAATTTCTTGATTCAATGCATTCTTTTTCCATTTTGCCAGTTTTATTTTTCAGTGAATTGTTGTCTTTTTCCAATTCACCAATTTTGTTTTTCAGTGAATTGTTGTCTTTTTGCAATTCACCAATTTTGTTTTTCAGTTCACCATTTTTATTTTCCAGTGAATTGGTGATTTTTTCCAATTCACCAATTTTGTTTTTCAGTGAACTGTTTTCTTTTTCCAATTCACCAGTTTTATTTTCCAGTTTTTGATATTTCTGTTGCACTAATCTCAATTTATTTCCCCATTCTTCTTCTAGTTCTCTTTTGAGATTCTTAATGCAATCTTCCAGGTAAACCTTCTGAAAGGGAGACCAACTTAAGTCTGCCTTTGTGGCTTCATCTGGGATTGTTTTCATAATGTCAGGATCTGGGGACTGTTCTATTTTTTCTCCATAAAAGCTTTCTATGGTGAGAACTCTCTTCTTCTTGCTCATGATTTAAAGTTGGGATATCGGTCCCCAGCAGAAAAAACTGCAACAATTTGTATTTGCCCTGGGGCAATTTGCCGAGTTGACTTCCTGTCTGAGGCCGGTCGGGCTAGATTGGCACTAGGACCACGTTTTCAGCTGTTCTCGATCCACCCTTTACCAAAGGCAGATCTGCCAAAGCAACTGCTCGAAAGCAGAGCAAAGTGGCCCAGACGTCTCCCAGGGGCTTCCTGGGTACCTAAAATCCGCCTGTCTCTTGCAGCCCTGACTTCCGCCCCAGCTGGAGTCTGATTGCGACCAGCGGCCGATTTCCCCTGAGGCTAACCTTCTCCGGAGTTCTTTCAAGGTAGATTTTTCATAGAAGTGCGTTGTAGTCCAAATGTTTGGCGGAGCCCTCATTCCAAAACCAGTTCGAAGGCTCACTTTGTCTGGGTCTGAGGGAAGGTCTCAGGAGTTCACAGAGAAAGCTGTCTGCAGTTTGCCATCTTCCACCCATTCATTTTTCAATATTAGATTATTTAATTTCCAATTAACTTTTGTCCTATTTTCTCCTGGCCTTATATTGCATGTGATTTTTATTGCATCATGATCTGAAAAAGATGCATTTACTATTTCTGCCTTTCTGCATGATTTGGAGGTTTTTATACCCTAACACATGGTCAATTTTTATATAAGTTCCATGAATCGCAGAGAAATAAGTAAACTCCCTACTGTCTCCATTCAATTTTCTCCAAAGATCTATCATGCCTAACTTTTCTAACATTTTGTTTACCTCCCTAGTTTCTTTCTTGTTTATTTTGTGATTTGATTTATCTAATTCTGAGAGAGCAAGGTTGAGATCCCCCACTAGTATGGGTTTGCTCTCTATTTCTTCTTGCATCTCTCTTAATTTCTCCTCTAGGAATTTGGATGCTATACCACTGGGTGCATATATATTTACTATTGATATTGCTACATTATTTATGATACCCTTTAATAAAATATAGTTTCCTTCATTTTCTCTTTTGATTAGATCTATCTTGGCTTTTACTTGATCTGAGATAAGGATTGCTACCCCTGCTTTTTTTTGTTCACCTGAAGCATAATAGATTCTGCTCTAGCCTTTTACCTTCACCCTGTATGTGTCACTATGCTTTAGATGTGTTTCTTGTAGACAACATATTGTTGGATTCTGGTTTTTAATCCAGTCTCATATCTGCTTCTGCTTTATGGGAGAGTTCATCCCATTCACATTCACAGTTAGAATAACTAATTCTGTATTTTCTGCCATCTTATTGACTCAAGTTATGTTTTTCTCTTTCCTTTCCCCTTTCTCCCTTCCCCCCTCCTCAGTATTTTGCTTTTGATGACCCCCTGCCCCAAACAATCCTCCCCCCTTTAGAGTCCCTCCCCCCTTTTTAGTTTTTCCCCTGATTCTTCTAATTTCCCTTCTATTAGTCTATTCTTTTCTTTTCCTCCTTTCCCTCCCACTTCCCTATAAGGAAGGACAAGTTTCTCTGTGAAAGAAATGTGTCTAATATATATTTTTAGAGCCCAATCTGATGAGAGTAAGATTTACACAATGCTCATCTCCCTCTCTTCTTTCCCTCAGTTACATTAGGTTTTCTTTGCCTCTTCATGAGATTTTACCTTATTTTTACCTCCTTTCTTTTTACCTTATTTTACCACCTTTTTCCTCTTTTCCCCAGTATGGTAGCCTTTCCCCCTCTAGTTTTCTTTTTCATATTATCGAAGAAATATCAAATTATACCCCCAATTTTTAAGTATTCCCATAGTAGAAATAAAGTTCTCAAGAGTCCTTTTCTTTTTACCTTTTTTTTTTTTGAGGCAGTTGAGGTTAAGTGACTTGTCAAGGGTCACACAGCTAGGGAATGTTAAGTGTCTGAGACCAGATTTGAACTCAGGTCTTCCTGACTTCAGGGCTGGTCTTCTATCCACTGCACCACCTAGGTGCCCCTCCTTTTTACCTTTTTATGCTTCTCTTGAGTTTTGTGTTTGGAGGTCAATTTTTTTTTCAGATCTGGTCTTTTCATTAGAAATAGGTGAAATTCACCTATATCATTAAATGACCATCTTCTTCCCTGGAGAATAATGTTCATTCTAGCTGGATAGGTTATTCTTGGCTGTAATCCAAGTTCTTTTGCCTTTTGGAATATCTGGTTCCAGGCCCTTTGATCCTTCAATGTGGAGGCTGACAAATCATGTGTCATTCTAATTATAGATCCTCCGTGTTTGAATTGTTTCTTTCTAGCTGCTAGCAATATCTTTTCCTTGGTGCCATAGTCCTGACATTTAGCCATAATATTCCTCGGGGATTTAATTTTGGGTTCTCTTTCAGGAGGTGATCAGTGAATTCTTTCAATGGTGATTTTTCCTTCTGATTCTACAACGTCAGGGCAGTTTTCTTTCAGGATTTCCTGGAAGGTAGTGTTTAGATTCTTTTGTTCATCATGGCTTTCAGGAAGTCCAATAATCCTTAGATTGTCTCTCCTAGATCTATTTTCCAAGTCAATTGTTTTTCCTAGGAGATATTTCATATTTTCTTCTATTTTTTCATTTTTTTTGTTTTTGTTTGACGGATTCTTAAAGTCTTATTCACTTGCATTTGTTCAATTGTTATTTTTAATGTGTTGTTTTCTTCAGTTATCTTTTTTAGCTCCTTTTGTAACTGGCCAATTTGTTCATTGCATACTTTTTGCACTTCACCAATTTTGTTTTTCAGTAATTTGGTGTCTTTATCTTATTTCTTTTGGAGGGCTTCTTGCACTGATCTCAGTTCATTTCCCCATTTATCATCTGGCTCTCTTTTGAGATTCTTTATGCAATTTTCCAGGAAGGCCTTGTGGAAGGGGGACCATGGTTATATCTCCCTTGATGGCTTCCTCTGGAGTTGCTTTGTCTATAGGAACCTCAGGATCTGGTGTCTGCCCTTCTTTCTCTCCATAAAAGCTATCTGTGGTGAGAGCTCTCTTCTGCTTCTTACTCATTTTTTAGAAAGCTTGGTCTGTTTAAAGGTAGAGAAGCGTCGTCTGTGGTAGTTTGTCCTGGGGCAATTCAGCTAATCAACTTCCGGTGCTGGGCCTGTGGGGCTAGGACTTTTCCCAATTTATGCCTTATAAAAGGCAAATCTGCCAAAACACCTGCCCCCAATCAGGGCAGAGTGTCCGGAGTGCCTCAGAAACACTCCCCAGGTGTTTGGAATTTCTGCCACACTGAGCTGAGTCCCACCCAGCTCTCTGTTCCGGAGCTGCCCACAGTTCCGGAGCTGCACCAAGCAAACTGCTTACCCTGCTGCCCGACTGAAACAGACCTGTTATGAATTTCTTCAGAGATAACTTCTGCAAGCAATTTTGGTAGTCCAAATATTTCTGGGTTTGTTGACTTAAAGATCACTTCAGAGGCTTATTTTATTGTTGATTTGAAAGAAGGTCAGAGGAGGCCACAAAGAGTCACTTCTTCACTCCGACATCTTGGTTCTGCCTTTTTCTTAAATTTTAAAATTATAATGAAACACTGTTGAGTGAAAAGAGTAGCAATTTTTTGGTTCAGAGATTCTTGTCTGTGAGATTCTTTGTCACTTCCTACTCCAACTGAGTAGGACATTAATATTTTTAACAGCCCTCCTGACAATATATTGTAAAACTCTGCAGCACAGCAATTTAGGGAACTAAGACTTCTAGTAAAAGTGGAGAGATGTGCAAATCAAACTTTAAATAATGAATGAATTTCACATAAGATTCTTTGAAAAATCATAAAATTGTATTTTGAAACCAATTGTTCATTTGTGTGTGTGAACTTGTGTTTACTGTTTGTGGATACAAGTGCTAATATTTATTAGAACAATAACATCCCATTCCATACAATGATGGCAAGATAAAAAAGTGGAAACATTAATACAAGGCTAAATAAGCCTCTTGGTAACTGATAAAAGTAAGCCGCTGCTCTCTCAGAGGTTCTATGAGCAGGTATACCTGTCTAGTTCATGAGCGGGATTTTGTCCCACACAATTGATTCAATAAACAAGTGGGCTGCTCCAGGGACCACTCCAATGCAATTTACATAACAGCATCTTGTCCAGTTTTCCAAGCTTTTAATCAGCATACATTTCTATCCATATCCTCCGGTGCTTTATATATACACACAGAGATAAATTTTATTAATATACTCAAAACAAGTCATTATAAGCATTGTCTCATTATTGTTGACTAAGGTTGAAGCATTCCTTAGGTCTAAAGCCACAGCTGCCTTTGCCAAAGTTCTCATGAAGAAAATTGTCCCCAGGTATGACCTACCTGCTTATATAGATTGTGATAGAGCATCTCATCTCACAAATTCAGTTCTCCCTCAAGTGCATTCTAATCTTGGTATCTATCACTCCTCAGTTCCACACTGTATGCCACACCAGAACTCAAAGTTCTGGTCAAGTGGAATATATTGCAGGACTCTTCTATTACCAGCCAAAGTTGGTAAGTTATCATTTCAAACCCGTTTAAAATGGTATAATGGCCTTTTTGTAGCAGCTAGGAACTGGAAAATGAGGGGTTGCCCATCAGTTGGGGAGTGACTGAATAAGTTTTGGTATATGAATATTATGGAATATTATTGTTCTATAAGAAATGATCAGCAGGATGATTTCAGAGAGGCTTGGAGAAACTTACATGAGCTGATACTGAGTAAAGTCAGCAGAGCTAAGAGGACAATGTACACAGCAACAAGATCATGGGATGATCAATTTTGATGGACATGACTTTTGTCAACAATGAGATGATTCAGGCCAATTCTAATAGTGTGTGATGGAAAGGCATCTGCTTTCAGAAAAAAAGGATTGTGGGGACGACAACATAGTATTTTCACCTTTTTGATGTTGTTTGCTTGCTTTTTGTTTTCTTTCTCTCTCTCTCTTTTTACTTTTTGGATCTGATTTTCTTGTGCAACATGATAAATGTGGAAATATATATAGAAGAATTGCACATCTTTAACATATATTGGATTACTTACTGTCTAGAGAAGGTGGGAAGGAAAGGAAAAAATTTGGAACGCAAAATTTACTAGAGTGAATATTGAAAACTATCTTTGCATATATTTTGAAAATAAATTATTTTTTAAAATAAAATAAAATGGTCTGATAGTATCCCATTGGCATTATTTTATCTGCTTAGCAGACTAAGCAGAAAATTATAGGAATGTAAATAGATGAAACTTAAGATATTTGATTATGTAAAATTTTAAAAAATTTTTGTGAAATAATTAAGAAGCCATTTCTGTATTGAATTATTAAAATGAATGTGATAACAATCTTTGAAAAAATATCATAATGAAGTGCCTTTTGCCGTGAAATGTAGAATTCTTATGATTTAGTAAGAGGTTTAAGAACTGAATCAGTTTCCAGATATGATTGTCAAGAAATATTATTGAGCCAATGATCTATGAGGCCAGCAGCCAATGAGAATGACATCTGCAAACTGTTTCAAGTGGAGTTTTGTCTCAAGGAAAGGTGAAGAGAGCCACTTTTTGCATGGCCTAAGATACGACTCTCCTGACCTGATTTCTCCAATGGGACATTTCTGAATGGAAAATTTTCCCACCTGACTGAAATTTTAAGCCTGGCTGTGATATTCTGTTGCTACAATTGACTGCCTATATGACTCTTACCTGGAATTGACATTAAGTTAGAGAAGTATTTTTCCCTTACTATAACTACATCCCTCTTTTTCTCTCTGTGACAAATTGCTATAATCATGGAAGAAGTCAGTACATTAAGTAAAGCTAATGTGTAAGATCTAAACTATTCAGCCTGAAATTATAGTCATTTCCACATCCTAAAATACTAAATAAATGAATATTTGGGATAATGAAGTCCTTGAAATATCTCAGAGTATTATGGGAACAATTAGACCATGTTCCAAGAGTTTGTGGGTCTATATCTAGTGAGGATAAATCAGAAACATTTTCTGTTAAAGTCTTTTAATTCAATTAGTTTAAAGGAAGGAAACATGATTTAGCTTATGACATCCAATATTACTTCATTTTTTCATTCTTTTGTTGCAAGTGGCTAAATAGATATCCCTAAGGTAAATTCATTTTTGTGGCCATTAAACTTAGGCAAATCAGCGAATCATTTACAAATAGTGTTTTTACATATGTCTTCCTAGCATTTATGTGGTCCCTAGCAGTATGGGCAACTACTGTGAATAACTAAATTTGAGTGAATACCTTGGTGAAGATTTGTTGAGAAAATAACAAGACTAGATGAATATATATTAACTTGAATTAAGATCATTTTTGTAAAAGGATTATAGCAAAAATACCTGGAAGAATCTCTGCAGGTGGCCAGTCCTTCCATGAAGACACACCAGCAGAGCTGCTATTAGCTGAGAGCCAATCCATGAGAAATTATTTCCACATTAATATCTGACATATGAAGCTCAACCACATATTAAATGGACATTGGCAGTGGGTTAGTAGGATTCAAAGCCACTTGATTATTATGTTATCTGGAAGATTTATCAAAGGGGACTGCTAAGTGGATTTTTGTCACTCATGAGTCTCAATAAGAGACTGCTCCTTCTGGTATTTTATGTTGTCATACAAGACTGCCCTCTATGAATCCTTTGCCTTAGCAATCTAGAAATATCCTTGGGTCTTTTTTTGGATTGAAGGAGGACATTATGATAATAATTTTCATGCCTTCTGTTTAAATTAATCAGTATTTACTTGATTTTTGTGATTTGATAGATATCAGTGATTGTAGTAATGAATCAAGTAGAAGAGGATTAAATTTAAGTTAGTTGTGTGTTAATACAGTTGGAATAAGAGTTATGAATGATTAATCTACCTTCTATTGATGATTATATTACTTATGTTTATCTAGATTCATATTGTTAGTTAAAAATATAATAAGAATCTAATTTATGTATTACTTCTCCTCATAATATATTGTAATAAGGATCATTTTCTGGTGCAATACCCCACCACCACCACTACCACTATTAAACATTGCTGTCTATTTCCTGGCAATCTTTGCTTCAACTTCCTTGAAATCTAGAATACTGTTGGTAAAATTAGGGTCTTATGATTTGTAGGAGGTCCTGAGATGTTGAAAAGGTCTGTTGAGCTTTGGAAAACACCAGCTGAGATAACGTGGAGTTGATGACCTGTGGAAGGTCTCATGACCTGTGAAAGACCTGATGACAAAGTGGTTATAATTAATGGACTTGTCTCTTAACCAATCATAGAGCTTTCCTCACTGCTGGTGTTAACCAATCATGAAACTGTACTGTTCATCCTACTTTTACTGGGCTCTCAATATATAAATAGTGGCTACCCTCAAGCAGTAAGGATTCCTAATCATGAGGTATATGTTGGGCCCAATTAATTAGGGACTACCATAATATGTCTAATAAATTGAATATGTACAATGTCTTTTGCTGTATTTATGCCAGTAAATCTGACAATTTAAGTGAAATAAATTAATATTCATAAAAATATGAATTTCCCAGATTACCAGAAGAATTAGAATACTTAAATTTACTATTTTAGAAAAAGAAATTGAACAGGTTATTTAAATAAGCTCTCCAGGAAAAAATCCCCAGGACCAGATGGATTTACAAGTAAATTCTACCAAACATTTAAAGAACAATTAATTCCAATACTTTGTAGACTATTTGAAAATATTGGTAAAAATTGAGTCCTACTAAATTACTTCCATGACACAAATGTGGTTTTAATATCTAAACCAGAGAGAATCAATTAGAGAAAGAAAACTATAGACCAATTTCCCTAAAGAATATTGATGCAGTTTTTTAATTTTAATATTTTATTTTCCCCTCAGTTACATGTAAAATATTTAACATTTGTTTTGAAAACTTTGAGCTATAGAGTCTTCTCTCTCTTTCTCCTTTCCTATCTCCTCACCAAGAAAGCATATGTAAAATTATGCAAAACATTTTCATAAAGTTATGTGGGGAGGGAAACAGATTACCCCTCCCAAAATAAAACCTCAAGAAAAAAATAAAAATAAAGTTTAAAAAAAGGACATATAGATCCTTTCCCTTTTAAAAACCTCTTTTGGTATACGTGCCTAGTAATGGTACAGTTAGGTGAAAGGATATATATATATATATATATATATATATATATATATAGTGTTAGAGTCTTTTAGACGTAGTTCCAAATTGCTCTACAGAATGGTTGAATCAGTTCCCAATCCACCATCAATGCATTAATGTTTCATTTTCTCCACCTTCCTTCCAACATTTGTTATTTTCCTTTTCTGACCGATTAGCCAATTTAATAGGTATGGGGAAGTATCTCAGAATTATTTTAATTTGCATTTCCCCAATCAATAGTGAGTTAAGGTATTTTTTTTCATATGGCTATAAATACCTTGATTACTTCAAGTGAAAACTGTTCATATCTTTTCATCATTTATAAATTGGGGAATGACTCTTATTTTTTATAAATTTGACCTAGTTCCCTAAATGTTTGAGAAACAAGGTCTTTATCAGAGAAACTTGCTTCAAAAATTCTTTTCACAATTATCACTAAGTGCATTTCTCCCCATTTATTCTGTTTTTTCTCTCCTTTCATCCTGTCCCTCATCAAAAGTGTTTTGCTTCTGATTATCACCTCCCTCAATATGCTCTCTCTTCTATCACCCTCCCCTTTTCTCAAGTCTCCTTCCCCTTCTACTTTCCTGCAAGATAGATTTCTATACCCAATTGAGTGTGTATGACAATTCTGATGAGAGTAAGGTTCCCTTACTTTCCTTCCTTTCTCCTTCTTCCCCCTCCACTATAAAAGATTTTTCTTGTCTCTTTAATGGCAGATAATTTACAGCATTCTTTCTCTCCCCTTCCCTCTTTGTCAGTAAATTTCTCTCTGACTCCTTAATTTAATTTAATTTTTAAAATATTATGCCTTCATATTCAATATACAAATGTGCCCTCTGACTATATATGCTCCTTCTAACTGCTCTAAAATTAAGCAAGTTCTTATGAATTACAAGTATCATCTTCCCATATAGGAGTGTAAACAGATAAACCTTATTAAATGCCTTATATCACTTCCCTTTTTTGATTCCTCCCTTACGCTTCTCCTGAGTCCTCTACAAATGAAAGTCAATTTTTTTTAATCAGTTCTGGTCTTCTCATCACAAATGCTTGAAAGTTAGCTATTTCATTGAATATTCTTTTTTCTCCTTGAAGGATTATACTCACTTTTGCTGGATTATATGATTCTTGATTGTAACCCTAGCTTTTTTGTTCTTTGGAATATCATGTTCCAAACCTCCTGATTTTTTAATATGGAAGCTGCTAAATCCTGACTGTGGCTCCACCCCACTTTAACTGTTTCTTTCTGGATGCTTGCAGTATTTTTTCCTTGACCTAGGAGTTCTGAATTTGGCTATAATATTCCTGAAATTTTTCATTTTAGTATTTCTTTCAGAATATGATTGGTAGATTCTTTCAGTTTCTATTTTACTCTTTGGTTCTAGAATATCAGGGCAGTTTTCCTTGTTAATTTCTTGAAAGATGATGTCTGAGCTTTTTTTTTTTTTTTTTTTTTTTTTTGCTCATGGCTTTCAGGTACTCTAATAATTTTCAGTTTACCTCTCCTGGATCTATTTTTCATGTCAGTTGTTTTTCCAATAAGATACTTCACATTGTTTTCTATTTTTTCATTTTTTTGTTTTATTGTTTCTTGATTTCTCATAAAGTCATTAGCTTCCATTTGCTCAGTTCTGATTTTTAAGGAATTATTTTCCTCATTGTACCTTCTTTTCCATTTGATCAATTTTGCTTTTAAGGCGTTTTTCACCTCAGTGGCTTTTTATACTTCCTTTTGTATCACTATTATTTCTCTTGCCAATTTTCCTCTATTACCTGATTTTCAAAATTCCTTTTAAGTTCTTCTATGGCCTGAGCCCAATTCTTATTTTTCTTGGAGGCTTTGGATGTAGAAATTTTGACTTTGTTATCTTATTCTGTGTGTATTTAGATCTTCTTTGTAAACATAGTAACCTTCCATGATCAGAAGCAGTTTTCTGTTGTTTCCTCATTTTTCTAGCCTAATACTTTACTTTTAATTCTTTCTTTTTTAAAAAAATTTTATTTGCATAACATATGTGTGGGTAACTCTTCAACATTAACCCTTACATAGCTTTCTGTTACAAATTTTCCCCCCAACTCCCCACCCCTCCCCTAGATGTCAGGATATCCACTACATGTCAATTACATTAAAATACTTGGTAAATCGAATATATGTATACATATTTCCAAACTTCTCATTATTGTGCAAGAAAAATCGTATCCACAAGAAAGAAATATCAGATAAAGGAAACACAATGTAAGCAAACATCAATCAAGAGTACGGGAATGTTATGTTGTGGTCCACATTTCACATCCCTCTCTCTGGGTGTATATGGCTTTCTTCAGTGAACAATTGGAAGTGGTCTGAAGCATTTCATTGTTGAAGGGAGCCATGTCCATCAGAATTGATCGTCATATAGTATTGTTGTTGCCGTATATAATGATCTCCTGGTTCTGCTCATTTCACTCAGCGTCAGTTCATGCAAGTCTCTCCAGGCCTCTCTGAAATCCTCCTGCTGGTCATTTCTTACAGAACAATAATATTCCATAATATTCATATACCATGATTTATTCAGCCATTCTCCAATTGAAGGGCATCTATTCAGTTTCCAGTTTCTAGCCACCACAAAAAGGGCTGCCACAAACATTCTTGCACATGTGGGGCCCTTTCCTTCCTTTATGATTTCTTTGGGATATAGGCCCAATAAAAATGCTGTTGGGTCAAAGGGTATGCACAGTTTGATAACTTTTTGAGCATAATTCCAAATTGCTCTCCAGAATGGCAGTATCCGTTCACAGTTCCACCAACAATGCATCAGTGTCCCAGCCCTCCCACATCCCCTCCAACATTCATCATTAACTGTTCCTGTCATTTTAGCCAATCTGACAGGTGTGTAGTGGTATCTCAGGGTTGTCTTGATTTGCATTTCTCTGATCAATAGTGATTTGGAGCACCTTTTCATATGACTAGAAATAGTTTTAATTTCATCCTCTGAAAATTTTCTGTTCATATCCTTTGACCATTTATCGATTGGAGAATGCCTTGAATTTTTATAAATATGAGACAATTCTCTCTATATTTTAGAAATGAGGACTTTATCAGAACCCGTAAATGTAAAGATGATTTCCCAATTTATTGCTTCCCTCCTAATCTTGACTGTATTGGTTTTGTTTGTACAAAAAATTTATAACTTAATGTAGTCAAAGTTATCTATCTGGTTTTCAATTAAGAGTTCCAGTTCTTCTTTGGACATAAATTTATTCCATCTCCATAGGTCTGAGAGGTAAACTATATTACATTCCTTTAATTTACTTATAGTATCACTCTTTATATCCAGATCATGAACCCATTTGGATCTTATCTTGGTATGTGGTGTTAAATGTGGGCAAAGCCCTATGTTCTTCCGCACTAGTTTCCAATTTTCCCAGCAGTTTTTGTCAAATAGTGAGTACTTATCCCACAAGCTGGGGTCTTTGGGTTTATCAAAGACTAAATTGCTATAGTTATTGCCTAGTTTGTCCTGTGATTCTATCCTATGCCACTGATCGACTACTCTATTTCTTAGCCAGTACCAAATGGTTTTGATGACTACTGCTTTGTAATATAGTTTTAGATCTGGTACAGCAAGTCCACCATCATCAGCCTTTTTTTTTCATAAATTCTCTTGAAACTCTTGACCTTTTGTTTTTCCAAATGATTTTTGCTGCTATTTTTTCTAGATCTGTAAGATAATTTCTTGGGAGTTTGATTGGTATGGCACTAAATAAGTAAATTAGTTTGTATAGTATTGTCATTTTTATTATATTCACTCGGCCTACCCATGAGCATTTTAAATTTTTCCAATTGACTAGGTCTGATTTTATTTGTGTGGAAAGTGTTTTGGAGTTTAGTTTATATAGTTCCTGACTTTCCCTTGGCAAATAAATTCCCAAATATTTTATACTATCAACAGTTATTTGGAATGGAATTTCTTTTTGTATCTCTTGCTGCTGAACTTTATTGGTAATATAAAAAAATTGCTGATGATTTATGTGGATTTATTTTGTATCCTGCAACTTTGCTAAAGTTGTGAATTGTTTCTAGTAGTTTTTTAGTTGAGTCTTTAGGGTTCTCTAAGTATACCATCATGTCATCTGCAAAGAGAGATAATTTGGTTTCCTCATTACCTACTCTAATTCCTTTATTCTCTTTTTCTTCTCTTACTGCCAAAGCTAACATTTCTAAGACAATATTAAATAATAATGGTGACAGTGGGCAGCCTTGTTTCACTCCTGATCTTATTGAGAATGCTTCTAGTTTGACTCCATTACATATGATGCTTGCTGAAGGTTTTAAGTAGATCCTACTAATCATTTTAAGGAATAGCCCATTTATTCCTATACTCTCCAGTGTTTTTAATAGGAATGGGTGTTGGATTTTATCAAAGGCTTTTTCTGCATCTATTGAGATAATCATATGGTTTTTGTTAATTTGGTTATTAATATAATTGATTATGCTGATAGTTTTCCTAATATTGAATCAGCCCTGCATTCCTGGTATAAATCCTACTTGGTCATGGTGTATTATCCTGGGGATAACTTTCTGTAATCTCATTGCTAAAATCTTATTTAAAATTTTTGCATCAATATTTATTAGGGAAATGGGTCTATAGTTTTCTTTCTCAGTTTTCTCCCTACCTGGTTTAGCTATCAGCATCATATCTGTGTCATAGAAGGAATTTGGTAGTACACCTTCTTTCCCTATTTTTTCAAATAGTTTATATAGTATTGGGATTAATTGTTCTTTGAATGTTTGGTAAAATTCAAATGTAAGTCCATCTGGCCCTGGAGATTTTTTCTTAGGGAGTTGATTAATAGCTTGTTCTATTTCTTTTTCCAAAATGGGGCTATTTAAATAATTTATTTCCTCTTCTGTTAACCTAGGCAATCTATATTTTTGTAGATATTCCTCCATTTCATTTACATTATCAAATTTATTGGCATTAAGTTGGGCAAAGAAACTCCTCATTATTACTCTAATTTCCTCTTCATTGGAAGAAAGTTCTCCCTTATCATTTTTGAGACTAATAATTTGATTTTCCTCTTTCCTTTTTCTAATCAAATTAACTAAAGGCTTATCTATTTTGTTGGTTTTTTTCACAAAACAAACTCTTAGTTTTATTTATTAATTTGATAGTTTTCTTATTTTCAATTTTATTGGTCTCCCCTTTAATTTTCACAATTTTCAATTTGGTATTTAATTGAGCGTTTTTAATTTAGTCTTTTTCTAGCTTTTTTAATTGTAAGCTCAGTTTATTGATCTCTTTCTCTGCTTTATGCAAATAAGCATCTAGAGATATAAAATTACCCCTTATAACTGCTTTAGCCGTGTCCCACAAATTGTGGTATGTTGTCTCATTATTGTCATTCTCCTGGATGAAATTATCAATTGTGTCTATAATTTGCTCTTTCACCCATTCATTCTTCAGGATTAGATTATTTAATAATTTAATTAGAAATGAGACTTGTGGTCTCATTTCTCCTGGCCTTATATTACATGTGAGTTTTATTGCATCATGATCTGAGAAGGATGCATTTACTATTTCTGCTTTTCTGCATTTGATTTTGAGGTTTTTATGCCCTAACACATGATCAATTTTTGTATAAGTTCCATGAACCCCTGAGAAAAAAGCATACTCCCTTCTATCACCATTCAATTTCCTCCAGAGATCTATCATACCTAACTTTTCTAGCCTTTTGTTTACCTCCCTAACTTTTTTCTTATTTATTTTGTGATTTGATTTATCTAATTCTGAGAGAGCAAGGTTGAGATCCCCCACTACTATAGTTTTACTGTCTTTTTCTCCTTGCATCTCTGTTAGTTTCTCCTCTAAGAATTTGGATGCTATACCCCTTGGTGCATATATGTTTAGTATTGATACCGCTTCATTGTCTATGGTACCCTTTAGTAAAATATAATTTCCTTCCTTATCTCTTTTAATTAGATGTATTTTTGTTTTTACTTGATCCAAGATAAGGATTGCTACCCCTGCCTTTCTTTGTTCATCTGAAGCATAGAAGATTCTGCTCCAGCCCTTTACCTTCACTCTGTATGTATCTCTATGTTTTAGATGTGTTTCTTGTAAACAACATATTGTAGGATTCTGGCTTTTAATCCAGTCCGCTACCCATTTCCGTTTTATGGGAGAGTTCATCCCATTCACATTCACAATTAAAATGACTATATCTGTATTCCCTGCCATCTTATTTACCCAGAGTTATGAGTTTCTCTGTTCTTTCCCCTCTCTCCCTTACCCCCTCCCCAGTACTTTATTTTTGATGACCGTCTCCCACCAACAGTCCTCCCCCCTTTGGAATCCCTCCCTTCCCTTTATACCTTTCCCCTAATCCTTCTATTAGTTTATCCCTTTCCTTTCCTCCTTTCCCTCCCACCTTCCCACAAGGAGGGTCAGGCCTTTCTTTGCAGCCAAATGTGTCTGATATACTCTCTTGGAGTCCAATCTAATGAGAGTAAGGTTTACACAATACTCATCGCCATCCCTACTTTCCCTCAATTATATTAAATCTTCTAAGTCTCTTTATGAGATTTTGCCTTATTTTACCTCCTTTATTTTTACTTTATTTTGCCTCCTTCCCCTCCCCCCCTTTTTCTTTTCAGTATGGTATTCCTTCCACCTCTAATTTCTTTTCCATTATTATCAAAGAAAAATCAAATTATACTGCCATTCTTTAAGGATACCTATAGTAGAAATATAGTTCTCAACAGTTCTTTCCTTTTTACCTTTTTATGCTTCTCTTGAGTTCTCTATTTGGAGGTCAAATTTTTTGTTCAGATCTGGTCTTTTCATTAGAAATAGGTGAAATTCTCCTGTATCATTGAATGACCATCTTCTTCCTTGGAAGATGATGCTCATTCTAGCTGGATAACTTATTCTTGGCTGTAATCCAAGTTCTTTTGCCTTTTGAAATATCTGATTCCAGGCCCTTAGATCCTTTAATGTGGAAGCTGAAAGGTCTTGTGTAATTCTAATTACAGTTCCTCAGTATTTGAACTGTTTCTTTGTAGCTGCTTGTAATATCCTTTCCTTGTTGCGATAGTCTTGAAATTTAGCCCCAATATTCCTTGGGGTTTTAATTTTGGGGTCTCTTTCAGGAGGTGATGGGCGAATTCTTTCAGTGCCAATTTTGCCATCTGATTCTAAAACATCAGGGCAGTTCTCTTTCATGATTTCCTGGAAGATAGCATCAAGGTTCTTTTTTTCATCGTGGCTTTCAGGGAGTCCAATAATCCTTAGATTGTCTCTCCTGGATCTGTTTTCCAAGTCAGTTGTTTTTCCTAGGAGATATTTCACATTTTCTTCTATTTTTTCATTTTTTTGTTTTTGTTTGACTGGTTCTTGAAGTCTTATTGAGTCATTTACTTCTATTTGTTCAATTTTAATTTTTAAAGTATTATTTCCTTCAGTTATCTTTTTTAGCTCCTTTTGTAGCTGGCCAGTTGAATTTCTTGATTCAATGCATTCTTTTTCCATTTTGCCAGTTTTATTTTTCAGTGAATTGTTGTCTTTTTCCAATTCACCAATTTTGTTTTTCAGTGAATTGTTGTCTTTTTCCAATTCACCAATTTTATTTTTCAGTGAATTTTTTTCTTTTTCCAATTCACCAATTTTTTTTTTCAGTGAATTGTTGTCTTTTTCCAATTCACCAGTTTTATTTTTCAATGAGTGGTCATCTTTTTCCAATTCACCAGTCCTGTTTTCCAGTTTTTGATATTTCTGTTGCACTGATCTCAATTTATTTCCCCATTCTTCTTCTTGGTCTCTTTTGAGATTCTTTATGCAATCTTCCAGGTAAGCCTTCTGAAAGGGAGACCAGCTTAAGTTCGCCTTTGTGGCTTCATCTGGGATTGTTTTCATAATCTCAGGATCTGGGAACTGCTCTACTTTTTCTCCGTAAAAGCTGTCTATGGTGAGAGCTCTCTTCTGCTTCTTACTCATGCTTTTGAGCTGAGGTATCAGTCATCATCAGGGAGTAGTGACTCAGTTTCAATTTGCCCTGGGGCAGTTTGCCGAGTTGACTTCCAGTCTGAGGCTGGTCGGGCTAGATCCGCACTAGGACCACATTTTCACCTGTTCTCAATCCACCCTTTACCAAAGGCAGATCTGCCAAAGCACCTGCCTGCAAGCAGAGCAAAGTGGCCCAGGTGTCTCCCATGGGCATTCCTGGGTGCCTAAAACCCACCTCTGTCCGACTTCTGCCCCGGCTGTGCCCCGGCATCTGATCACAGCCAGTGGCCAATTCCCCTGAGGCTAACCTTCTCTGGAGTTTTTTCAAAGTAAATTATTGATAGAAGCGCGTTCTAGTCCAAGTGTTTGGTGGAGCCCTCACTCCAAAACAGTTCAGAGGCTAAATTTGTCTGGGTCTGAGGGAAGGTCTCAGGAGCTCACAGAGAATGCTCTCTGCAGTTTGCCATCTTGGCTCCGCCCCTGCAGCCTTTTAATTCTTTCTTAAAGTAGAGCTTTGTTTCCAGGGTGGAGGTGCAATGACTTTCAGGGGCTTTTGAAGCTGTTTCTAGAGATCCTTTTAGGAAGGAACCTGCAAGTTTTCAGTTCTTCCAAGGTGGTATGATCCAAGGAAAAATATGTTTACTACATTCTCTGGTCAGTGAGTGGCCATAAGCACTGTTTTCTGCCCTATAGACTTCCCACTCCACTCTGGTGTAAGTTCTAGTGTGCTAAGTGCTCCTCCTCACTCTGAGATTGTGAACCAGGATTGTGGCCTGGATATGAGTATGGGCTAAGTCTTGCCTTGATTCTAGCAAAGACCCCTGTAATCTCTGTCTGACCAGCTGTTTGAATCCTTACTGTCTGTGAACTAAAACTTCCAGGAGTCAACTCTGCCCCTGCTGCCCCTACAGCTGATTCAATTGCTCCCAAGGTCCACTCTTGGTTTGTTGGGCCTAATCTTGTGATGGACTCTATTACCTTCTCACCCTACTGTGACAAACACTTCTGGCCAATCTTCTAAGTTGCCTTTGGTCTCTGTGGGTTGAGAGGTCTGGAAACTGCCACTAATGTCACTACTTCTGTCACCCAGGACTTTCCTGATTAGCTGGGGTCAGGGCTGTGATGGCACAGCCTGAGCTAGATTGTACTCCGCTCTCATCCTCATGAGACAGATCTTTCCTAGTGATCTTCTTAGTTGACTTTGGCTGGAAAATTGTTTCATTCCATCTTGTTGTGTATTCTAATACCCTAAAATTTGTTTAAAGTCATTATGTAAAAGTATTTGGAGGCATTTGAAGGGAGCTTGGGCAAGTCCCTGCTTTTACTCTGTCATCCTGGCTCTGCCTCAATGCATATTTTTAAAAATAAAATATATGCAAGATTACAGCAATATATCACAAAGAGCATAACAAGTGGAACTTATATGAAAAATGCAGGACTGATTCAATATTAGGGAAACTATCAGCATAATTGACCATAACAATAACAAAAATTTTTGTTATTTTTGTTGTTGATATGGTCAATTATGCCAATAGTTTTCCTAATATCATATGATTGAACTTTACGGGAGTCAAGTTGGTAGAATAAAGAACTTGCCTGAACTCTCCCAAATTCACATCCAAGCAACTATAAAAGAACATCTCCAAACAAATTCTGGAGTGGTAGAACCAACAAAAAGACAAAGCAAAATAATTTTTGTAGCCCAGGATAATTTAGAAGATTGGCAGA
>JAJPUD010004751.1:0-44070 GCA_023553655.1 Myrmecobius fasciatus | reverse complement strand
GAAAAGGGTGTGAATAAGACTAATTGAAAAATTGGGCTGCCTATCAAACTATTCTGAAATAAATACTCATCTTTTGAATTCAGGATTCTCCTGGTTTACTGTGAATTACAGAATTCCACAGACACTGAGGATTCAAAATGTCAAATGATTTAATAGGCAGTGAAGATATATGGTAAGTATAAGTAAGCCACAGCATATTACCAATGTGACTTGTATGCAAGAAATAGTGTATTTCTTGATCTTGCTAACTCTACTTTCTTTTTAATATATATATATATATATATATATATATGTATACATAATACAATAATAGAGGAGCAGCCCAGGTACTATAATGGTCTCCTCAAAATGCTAAAAGACTTTGATGAAGACTTTTCCTTTGTTAAGTAGATCCTTCATAGAGGATCTGAAGAAACATATTAACAAGAATCTCACAAGATAGAAAGACATTCATTATTGATCTATGTTGATCCATGAAGTCCTCACGTCAACAATATCATAGATCTATTGAAGTAAGAAAGCATGGAACAATTCTACCAATTAAATCCTTTTGAATTCCATGAAGTATATAGATGTAATACAAAGTTCAGAAGATGCTTAGACAATTAACATATGATGGATCTAGAATGGGTTATTATAAGAATTTAGCATATCTAAGAATTTAGAATATGTTCTCTACAAAGAGACCATTAAGCTTAGTTAGGTTGGACAACTTTGCATTTATATAAGATATCCTTTGTGCTTTTGTCAGAGAGAGTAGTGGGCTGGGTCAAGGGTCTTATACATTCTTATACATCTATCTTTTCCATATCATAACTTTCCCCATCACAGTTTTGATGTATTATAGCTCAGCATAAAAAATTATTGTAAGTAGGAATTTTGGGGGAGTTTTCTGGAAACCCAATCAACAAAAAAACTAAAAAATTCATAAAAATGCATATAATATCAACATATTTTAATATCATAAATATATACAATTTCTTTTTTAAAGTTAAAGTAAGTAAAAAGTCAAAGTTTGTGAAAAGAACATAAATGTAGAGATATCTTTAAAAGTTTAGTAACTCAACAATCCATAAAAGAAAAAAGAAAAAATTCAGACTTCTCTGATATGAAGGAAGGGCCAAACAATTTTATTCATATTTTTCAGATTGCAGCACTCCTAACCCCCACAATGTGTAAGAGATAACTCTATTAGTATTTCAGAGCCCTACTTAAATGTGTTTAACAAAGTACCATACTTCAAAAACATTTTATGCAGCCCCCTTCTTCATTCAAATTTGTAACAATGCCATCAAAGAAATAGCTTCACAATTTTCTAATATGGAGAATGATCAAAGGACAATATGAGCCCTAGAAAGCAGCATAGCCAGCTGAAGGAAGGATCTTCACCTCTATATTAGAGAAGAGTCCTCAAAAATGGAATCATCAATATATAATCCTTCTTCATACTTACCTGCTAGCAAGCGTTCTCAAGTTGAACGCTTTGAACATTTTTGGCAACTATTTTTCAATATAATTTGTTTCTTTTTAGTTGTACATATTGTATTTAATGTATTTGAAGACATTATTCTTAGAGAAGATACATAGACTTTCCACACTGCCAGATTGATGTATGGCACAAAAATGGTTAAGAAAGCCTGCTCTAAGAAAGGGTTCTTTCTGGGTAGAGATCAGAATATAGACCAGGAGAGTAGTCACCACACTCCTTCTCAGATCATTCTACTTTGGAAGCACTGAACATTTGAAACACCAAAAACTAGCTCTGAAAACATCAGCACAAAAATGTCTGAAGCTTAGAATGAGGTCTTCTCAGCCATGCAGGAGCAGAATCCAACTTTAATATCAAGTTTAAAGTCAAGAAGTAAGCTAAAAAAAATAAGCAATCATCATCATCATCAACAACAACAACAACAAAAGAACTGGAATGGCATGAAAAACCAAGACACAAACTCAGAAGAAAATAATATGAAAAGAAATATGAGCAGAGCTCCAAGAAAAAATGTAAATTTGGTACAAGTACAATATGAATTCCTGGAAGAGTTAAAGAAAGAGATAAGAATGGTAGAGAAAACTTTAGGAAAAGAAAGAGTGTTGCAAGAAAAGTATGAAAAGATGGAAAAAATATTAAAGAAAATAAAACCTTAAACAATTGATCAAATGGTAAGAGGCAAAAAAAAAATTCACTGAAGAAAAGAACTCTTTAAAAAAGCAGAATTGGCCAAATGAAAAAAAGAGGTGCAATAGCTCATTTAAGAAAATAATATCTTAAAAATTAGAATGGATAAGTGAGAAGATGGCAGAGATCAGACAGGAGTCTCTGTAACCTCCTCTAACTTCTCAAACCAACAACATATGAAGCCTCTAGACTGATTTTGAAGCAAAAAACCCCCACAATATCTGGAGGACAACACATTTCTAGAAGAAGATACTCTGGAAGAACTTCAAAACAGGTCTGTTTTAATTGGCAAGGGGGGTGGTCTGCTGAACCCAAACTGCAGCACAGGGAGACCAGGGCAGGGAGCTGGAGCAGGACGCTGGAACAGAAGTCAGAACAGGAGTAGGAACAGGAGTGGGAGAGTTGTGCTTTTCACACACCTGGGAGTCTACTTCGGGCCTCTTGGGCCAATCTATCCTGATTGTGGGCAGGTGGTTTGGAGGATCTGCCTTTTGTGGAGGGTAGATTGTGAATCACTGAACCCCTGATGAGCATCTGACCTAGCTGCCATTATACAGCACCCTAGGGTGATCAATCAAGCAGCTGAACTGATCAGCACCTGAAATAATTTAACCAGCAGAACTGCCCAACACCTGAAATAACTCAATCAGCAGAACTACCCCAGGGCAAATTAAAGCAGCTGTCCCACCTTTGCCTTGAACAGACCTCATACCTTTAAAAAAAAGGAATAAAAAACCAAAAAGAGCTCTCACCATAGACAACTTTTATGGAGAGAGGGAAGAACAGACCTCAAATCCTGAGGCCCCTAAAGGTAAAACAACTCCAGAAAAAGCCCCAAAGAGAGACATAAACTGGACTCCATACCACAAGGCTTTCTTTGAAGATTGCATAAAAGATCTTAAAAGAGAGTTGGAAGAAACATGGAGAAATGAAATGAGATCACTGCAAAATAAAATGGAAAAAGACTACAAGGTACAAATTGGCCAATTACAAAAGGAGCTAAAAACAGTAACTGAAGAAAATAAGACATTAAAAATTAGAATCGAACAACTGGAAATGAATGACTCATCAAGACTTCAAGAATCAGTCAAACAAAAACAAAAGATGAAAAGATAGAGAAAAACATGAAATATCTCCTAGAAAAAAAAAACAACTGACCTGGAAAATAGATCTAGGAGAGACAATCTAAGGATTATAGGGCTTCCTGAAAGCCATGATGAAAAAAAGAACCTAGACACTATCTTCCAGGAAATCATAAAAGAAAACTGCCCTGATATTTTAGACCCAGAAGGCAAAATACTCCTTGAAACAATCCACCAATCACCTCCTGAAAGAAACCCAAAAATTAAGTCCCCCAGAAATATCGTGGCTAAATTCCAGAGCTATCATACCAAGGAAAAGATATTACGAGAAGCCAGAAAGAAACAATTTAAATATTGGGGAGCCACAATTAGGATCACACAGGACCTAGCAGCTTCTACTTTGAAGGATTGAAGGGCCTGGAATCAGATATTCCGAAGGGCAAAGGAACTTGGATTACAGCCAAGAATAAATTACCCAGCTAGAATGAGCATTATCTTCCAGGGAAGAAGATGGTCATTCAATGATATAGGAGAATTTCACCTATTTCTACTGAAAAGACCAGAACTGAACAAAAAATTTCATCTACAAACACAGAACACAAGAGAAACATAAAAGGTAACAAAAAAAAACTCTTGAGAACTATATTTATGTTATAGATACTTATAGAATGAGGGTTGATTTTATGAATCTATTATTACATTATGATTATGATATGATTACTGTGATTTTATGATTATTATGATATGATTATTGTGAGTTTATGATTATTATGATATGATAAACTGAAAAAGAAATTAGAGGTAGAAAAGGGATAACATTAAGAAGAGGAAAAGGAGGCAAATTACATCACATGTAGAGGCAAAGAAAACCTATAATGATTGACGGGAAAAATGGGAGGGGAATGAGAATTGTATTAATCTCCATCTCATCAGATTTGTCTCTGAGGGAATAATAGACATATTGGGCATCAAAAAGAAACTTATCCTATCTTATAAGGAAACAGGAGGGAAAGGGGGAAAAAAGGGATGGGGCTCTAAAGGGGAAGGATTGTTAGAGGGAAGTGGAAGTGGTTATCAAAAGCAAAATAGTGGGGAGGAGGGAAAGGGGATAAGAAAGAGAAGAGCATAAGCTAGGGTAAATAAGATGGTAGGAAATAATTACTTATTTTGACTGTGAATGTGAATGGAATGAACTCTCCCATAAAGCGGAAGCAGATTGCAGACTGGATTAAAAATCAGAATCCAAAAATATGTTGTATACAAGGAACGCATCTAAAACATAGAGATACATAAAGGGTGAAGGTAAAAGGCTGGAGCCAAATCTATTATGCTTCAGGTGAATAAAAAAAAGCAGGGGTAGCAATCCTGATCTCAAACCAAGTAAAAGCAAAGATAGACCGAATTAAAAGAGATAAAGAAGGAAATTATATCTTCCTAAAGGGTACCATAGACAATGAAGCAATATCAATACTAAACATATATGCACCAAGTGGTATAGCATGGAAATTCCTAGAGGAAAAGTTCAGAGAGATGCAAGAAGAAATAGACAGCAAAACTATAATAGTGGGGGATCTCAACCTCCCTCTCTCAGAACTAGATAAATCAAACCACAAAATTAATAAGAAAGAAGTTAAGGAGGTAAACAAAATGTTAGAAAAGTTAGGTATGATAGATCTTTGGAGGAAATTAAATGGAGACAGAAAGGAGTTTACTTTTTTTCTCAGCAGTCCATGGAACTTATACAAAAATTGACCATGTATTAGGGCATAAAAACCTCAAAATCAAATGCAGGAAGGCAGAAATAGTAAATGCATCTTTCTCAGATCATAATGCAATAAAAATCACATGCAATATAAGGCCAGGAGAAAGTAGACCAAAAGTTAATTGGAAATTAAATAATCTAATCCTGAAGAATGAATGGGTGAAAGAGCAAATTATAGACACAATCGATAATTTCATCCAGGAGAATGACAATAATGAGACAACATACCAAAATTTGTGGGCTACAGCCAAAGCGGTTATAGGGGGCAATTTTATATCTCTAGATGCTTATTTACATAAAATATAAAAAGAGAAAATCAGTGAATTGGGCTTGCAACTAAAAAAGCTAGAGAAAGAACAAATTAAAAACCCCCAATCAAATACCAAACTTGAAATCCTAAAAATAAAAGGAGAGATTAGTAAAATTGAAAGTAAAAAAAAACTATTGAATTAATAAATAAAACTCAAAAGTTGGTTTTATGAAAAAACCAACAAAATAGATAAACCTCTAGTTAATTTAATTAGAAAAAGTTAAGAGGAAAATCATATTGTTAGTCCCAGAAATGAAAAGGGAGAACTTTCCACCAATGAAGAAAGAGGAAATTAGAGCGATAATCAGGAGTTACTTTGCCCAACTTTATGCCAATAAATTTGATAACCTAAGTGAAATGGAGGAATATCTACAAAAATATAGATTGCTCAGATAAACAGAAGAGGAAATAAATTACTTAAATAGTCCCATTTTAGAAAAAGAAATAGAACAAGTCATTAATCAACTCCTTAAGAAAAAATCCCCAGGCCCAGATGGATTTACATGTGAATTCTACCAAACATTTAAAGAACAATTAACTCCAATGTTATATGAACTATTCGAAAAAATAGGGAATGAAGGACTCCTACCAAACTCCTTTTATGATACAGACATGGTACTGATACCTAAACCAGGTAAAACAAAAACAGAGAAAGAAAATTATAGACCAATCTCCCTAATGAATATTGATGCAAAAATCTTAAATAAAATATTAGCAAAGAGATTACAGAAAATCATTCCCAGAATAATACACCATGACCAAGTAGGATTTATACCAGGAATGCAGGGATGGTTCAATATTAGGAAAACTAAATTGACTCTTATCAATAACCAAATTAACAAAAAACATATGATAATCTCAATAGATGCAGAAAAAGCATTTGATAAAATCCAACATCCATTCCTATTAAAAAACACTAGAGAGTATCAGAATTAATGGATTTTTTCTTAAAATAGTCAGTAGCATCTATTTAAAACCATCAGCTATCATCATATGTAATGGTGATAAACTGGAACTATTCCCAATAAGATCAGGGGTGAAACAAGGTTGCCCACTATCACCATTGCTATTCAATATTGTATTAGAAATGCTAGCTTTGGCAATAAGACAAGAAAAAGAGATTAAAGGAATTAGAGTAGGTCATGAGGAAACCAAATTATCACTCTTTACAGATGATATGATGGTCTACTTAGAGAACCCTAGAGAATCAACTAAAAAACTATTCGAATTAATCTACAACTTTAGCAAAGTTGCAGGATACAGAATAAATCCACATAAATCATCAGCATTTTTATACATCACCAACAAAATGCAACAGCAAGAGATGCAAAGAGAAATTCCATTTAAAATAACTTTCGATAGTATAAAATATTTGGGAATATATCTGCCAAGGGAAAGTCAGGATCTATATGAGCAAAACTACAAAACCCTCTCCACACAAATAAAGTTAGATCTAAACAACTGGAAAAACATCAAGTGCTCTTGGATAGGTCGAGCGAATATAATAAATATGGCAATACTACCTAAACTAATCTATTTATTTAGTGCTATACCAATCAAACTCCCAAGAAATTATTTAACTGAACTAGAAAAAATAACAACAAAATTCATCTGGAAAAAGAAAAGGTCAAGAATCTCAAGGAAATTAATGAAAAAAAATGCAAATGAGGGTTGCCTAGCTGTACCAGATCTAAAACTATATTATAAAGCTGTGGTCATCAAAACCATTTGGTATTGGCTAAGAAATAGAATAGTGGATCAGTGGAACAGGTTAGGTTCAGAGGACAAAATAATCAATGACAATAGTAATCTAGTGTTTGATAAACCCAAAGACCCCAGTTTTTGGGAAAAAACTCACTATTTGACAAAAACTGCTGGGAAAATTGGAAACTAGTATGGAAGAAATTAGGCATCGACCCACACCTAACACCATATACCAAGATAAGGTCAAAATGGATTCATGATGTAAGCATAAAGAATGATATTATAAACAAATTAGAACAATGTAGGATGGTTTACCTCTCAGACCTGTGGAGTGGGAAGGAATTTGTGACCAAAGAAGAACTAGAGGTCATCATTAATCACAAAATAGATAAGTTTGACTATATCAACTTAAAAAGTTTTTATACAAACAAAATGAATGCAGACAAGATTAGAAGGGTAGCAGTAAACTGGGAAAATATTTTTACATTCAAAGGTTCTGATAAAGGCCTCATTTCTAAAATACATAGAGAATTGACTCAAATATATAAGAATTCAAGCCATTCTTCAATTGATAAATGGTCAAAAGATATAAACAGACAATTTTCAGATGAAGAAATTGAAACTATTTCTAGTCATATGAAAAGTGCTCCAAGTCACTATTGACCAGAGAAATGCAGATTAAGACCACTCTGAGGTACCACTACACACCTGTCAGATTGGCTAAAATGACAGGAAATGATAATGATGAATGGAAATTGAAACGATGCCCATCAATAGGAGAATGGCTGAATAAACTACGGTATATGAATGTTATGGAATATTATTGTTCTGTAAGAAACGACCAGCAGGATGATTTTAGAGAGGCCTGGAGAGACTTGCATGAACTGATGCTGAGTGAAATCAGAAGAACCAAGAGAACATTATACACAGCAACAAGACTATATGATGATCAATTCTGATGGACATGGTTCTCTTCAACAATGATGTGATTCAAACCAGTTCCTATTGTTCAGCGATGAAGATAGTCATATACATCCAGAGAGAGCCCTGAGGGAACTGAGTGTGGACCATAACAGAGCATTTTAATGCTTTCTGTGAATATTTCCATGCATTTTGTTTTCCTTCTTAGGTTGTTTTTTTTCTTCTCTCTTTCTAGATCTGATGTTTCTTGTGCAGTAAGATAATTGTATAGATGTGTATACATATATTGGATTTGTCATATAATTTAACATATTTAGCATGTATTAGCTTACCTGTCATCTAGGGATGGGGGTGAGGGGAAGGAGGGGAAAAGCTTGGAACAAAAAAAAAGTTTTTTGCAAAGGTCAATGTAGTAAAATCACTCATATGTTTTGTAAATAAAAAGCTTTGAATAAAACAAAAGAATTGGTAAGTGAAATCTAAAGATCGCATGAGACACCAAGAATCAATAAAACAAAGCTTAAAAAATGCTTAAAAACAGGAGAAAATGTGAAATACCTCCTTAGAAAAAAACAATTTATCTGGAAAATAGATCCAGGAAAGATAATTTAAGAATTATTAGACTACCTGAAAGCCATAAAAAAAGAGCCTAGACATCACAATGCAAGAAATTACTAAAGAAAACTGCCCTGATATATTATATGAATAAAGTAAAATAGAAATTGAAAAATCCATCAATCAACTCCTGAAAGAAATACCAAAATGAAAACTCTAAGCCAAATTATAGCCAAATTGCTGATGAGAGAGTAAAAAGTTAATGATTTCTCCTAGATTGCTAGTCTGCGTGACTGAGCTCTAGAAAGTAAAAGGTAATTTAGGAAGAATGGAAGTCTTCGAGACAAAGTTGCAGGCATCTTAAATTTAAGATAGCTTCCTTAAGAATTTTATCCATGAAATAGAAGTTAAATATATAATAGCAGAGAAGAATGGATCAAATGAGAATCTTTGAGAATGAGGGAGATATGAACATATTTGTCACAAAATAGTTGACAGGGAGAAATTGAAAATTGGTGAATGGAAATGATAAATGGAACCAGTCTTATGGATATTTGCAATGGAATAGGATCACTTGAGTATGTAGAGGGATTTGACTTGGCAAGGAGAATGGCTATCTCTTCATGAGAAGTAATGGTAAATGAGAAAATAGTGGTAGAATGTATCTGTGAGAGAGGTGAGAAACAGGGGATAAGAGGGAGTTCTCAATAAGTAGCCTCAATTTTTTCAGTGAAATATAAACCAAGAGTTTCAGTTGAAAGAAAGGGGAAAAGAAGAACTATGGAAGATTTGAGAATGAATGAAAAAGTTTAGAAAATCCACTGAGAGGAGTAAGATAGTGAATTGATTAGGGACTTGTAAATGATTGCCTTGCAGTAATGAGAGTTCAGTTGAGACTATGTAACATTACTTTATAATGGACCCAATCAGCATGGTTTCATGATTTTCTCCAGTTTTGTTTATTAGTAAGTGAGTAGAATCAAAGATATACTAAAATATGGTAGAAGTAATCAAAGGTTCAGTTTTAGTAGGCAAAATCATTGATAGTATAAGAGGACAATGGATTTCAGAAAAGTGAACAAGCAAAAGAACCCCTGCTTTGGTGGAATCTATATGTGTGTTTTGGAATAGGAAATCAATAAATTATCTCCATCACAACTCTCTCTATCTCTTCAATAACTTCCCTGCTGAGTCTCAGAGATGCTTTGATGAAAAGATTGTTTGTGGGGGGGGAGAAGAAATCAAAAGGACTTGGGGTTGGAAAGCACAGGAAAGATGAGGAATAAGGATCTGCTTAAACATAATATGTAGAGAAGCACAATATAAGAGATTTTAAAATACAAATTAATTAATCAAGCCTTCACTGGGCACCTTATAGATTATAGAGATAACAAAGATAAAAATAAAATACTTCTTTCCTCAAGGATCTTATTAGGGGAAATATACACATCTGTGTGTGTATACGTATATATGTATATATTTTAAAATGCAAAAGAACTTTTTTTTTGATGGAAGAGGAATAGAAGGAGGCATTCAACCTTGAGTTTTGAAAGAAACTAGGGATTCCAAGAAGTAAATGTCATAGGTTTGGGAAATATGTTCCATAAATGAGGGACAGCCTATGAAAAGGCATGGAGACAGGATAAAATATATGTTGTGGATTAGTAAAACCAGTTTGACTTGGGATAGTATATCTAGAATTGGAAGAGATCTCAGAGGCTCTACTCCAACCTCTTCATTTACAGTTGAGGAACCAGGCACTATGAAGTTAGGTGATTGGCCCAAACTTACATGTATCAAAGGCAAGCTTTGGAATAAATGTGTGTATTTTTAACTTCATAAAACTCCATTTTCCATGAAAATCGGGTCTTTATTTTGGGATTTTGCATGGTATACTGAAGGTTCAAAGCCTCTGGTAGAAAATAAACACATGAGGGCACAATTTTTAAACTTTTTCCCTCTTCTCAAAGTATACAAATGCTTATTCAGGCTTTTCTGGGAAGAGCTTGATGTCAGCCTATGAGAATGTGGGAAGGATTGGATGATATAACAGAGTTTTGGAATGAAAAGAAAATCTAGAGAATGAGGATCTTTTGAGACCAAATCTATCCCACCTGGTTGTTGTAAAAGCGTTTAGTAAATTTCAAAGAGTTATGTAAATGTGAGCTATTGTTCCCTTGGAGATAATATAGAGTAGAGTGGAAAGGGACTTTATATATCTTAGTTCAACTCCTTCATTGTAAAGACAGGGAAAGGCTTAAAATCAGGCTAAGAGAATTGTTTGAAGTCACACATGTGTTATTAGCTAGAGAAAAGATCCTAAAATTGGATCTTGCCAAACAATCCTCTGATTCCAAACCAAATACTTTCCCCCCCATACTAAGCTGTAAACATTTTTATTTGTCATGTATTTCCAACTCGTTCTATGTGCTCAAAACTTAGCTGTAACCACACATATGAGATTGAAGGTTGTTTTGATATCTCACTAGAATCGAGTTGATGTTTGAGAACATAAAGGATTTGCTACCTTCTCTCTTCTTCCCATTCTTTCTACAAGCCTATTGACTTCACCACAGGAGTTGACCCTCTCAACAGGATTCAAGGACCTTGCTCTGTGGGTATTATTTTTACCCCAGGATGGGGCAAACCTAGACTGCTTGTTCCTCTGGCCCCTTCAGTTAGGCTCTGATTTTCTCATCATCTGGATAGTTTCAGCTCCTTGCAGCAAAGGGATGAACTGGGCTGACCTTTCCGGAGGTTTGTTTAAAGCCGAACAATGTTTGTCTTGTCCAAACACTATGAATTATTACAGGGTTCTGACCTGTTTTACAATCTGAGCACAAATGGTTTACATAAATTTCCTCTTCAGCTCTCCCTCTTCCCTTTCCTCCCCTGTTTCTTTCTCTTCTCCTTTATTTCAATTATTCTTTCTCCTCCTCTGCCTTCCTATTCTCTTCATTACTCACTCTTTTCCATCCTCACAATCTCCTTTCTTCCATCCCAAAGAAGAGAGAACTGCACCCTTTTTTCCTTCACAACTCATATTTGTGTATGCCAGATCTTATTAATACCGATGCTAACCCCTCCCATCACTGGATTAAACCATCAATGTAGATTGTGCTTAGACTTCTAATGTAGAATATGTTGGGCATATCTGAGTCTGTAAGTATGTGGTCAGGGAGGTCAATTGCTGAATCCAGACATGAGAGAGTGCTGGCAAAGAGGTCCCTCTCTGTGGGCTTGAGTATCAAGACATATTGGTACATGCTCAAACCATCTGATTTGCCTTATGAGTCCATCCAAATCTGGCCACAATTTTATGTCACCCTAATATATAATGTAGTGCTGTCTGAGATATTCCCTCTGAGGTAAATCTCGATTACTTTCAACAGTATAGAAGGAAAGGTTTTGTGGTAGCTCAAGTAACAGTAAATGAAAACTAGTGAATTAAGACCTGGCAACAGATTGAGGCAGCAGAGAAGACCTTATTTAATATGCAAGATAAAAAGCATTTTCTATCTAAAAAGACCTGAATCTCCAAATGGTGACAGCTGATGATGTGAGCTAGAATCTGAATTTTGTGAGAAGTCTAACAGCCTGAGGGTGTCAGGACTACCCCAAGAACAGATTTCTCTGAAAAGCGGAGTTTGCAAGTCTCTTTTAAGAATTCAGAGTATGTAAAAAAGAGAGATGGGAAAGTTGAAAATATTCTAACCTGAAGCCTTTACTTGTAGTTAGGGAATCGGAATCCTAAGATCTCTCAGCAATGGCTGAACCCCAGTCTCCTTAAGAGTTGATTGCTCCATTAAGGGCAAAGTCACTGGGAGCATGCATTCCTTTAGGAAAAGAACGCATCAAAAGGGAGCAGGCCCAAATCGGGGGAGACTGACTCCCGTCAGCTCAGCAATAGGTTTTTCTTACTTCCTTTTCTTCTGGAGACTGATTGGAAGGGACAAGGCAAACAGCAGAAGGGGAAAAGGAGTAAACAATCAATTCTCTTTTAGGAGTGAGTGAGGATTTTGTACAAACAAAATGAATGCAGACAAGATTAAAAGAGAAACAATAAACTGAGAAAATATTTTTACATTCAAAAGTTCTGATAAAGGCCTCATTTCTAAAATATATAGAGAAATGACTCAAATATATGAGAATTCAAGCCATTCTCCAATTGATAAATGGTCAAAAGCTATGAAAACACAATTTTCAGATGAAGAAATTGAAACTATTTCTAGTCATGTGAGAAGGTCCTCCAAATCACTATTGATCAGAGAAATGCAAATTGAGACAACTCTGAGATACTACTACACTCTTGTCAGAAAGGCTAAGATGGCAGGAAAAGATAATGTCAAATGTTGGAGGGGATGTGGGAAAACTGGGGCACTGATACATTGTTGGTGGAACTATGAACAGATCCAATTATTCTGGAGAGCAATCTGGAGCTATGCTCAAAAAGTTATCAAACTGTGCATACCCTTTGATCCAGCAGTGTTTCTATTGGGCTTATATTCCAAAGAGATCTTAAAGGAGGGAAAGGGACCCATATGTGCAAGAAAGTTTGTGGCAGCCCTTTTTGTAGTGGCTAGAAACTGGAAACTGAATGGATGCCCATCAATTGGAGAGTGGCTGAATAAATTACGGTTTATGAATGTTATGGAATATTATTGCTCTGACAGAAACGACCAGCAGGATGATTTTAGAGAGGCCTGGAGAGACTTGCATGAACTGATGCTGAGTGAAATCAGCAGAACCAGGAGAACATTATACACAGCAACAAGACTATATGATGATCAATTCTGATGGACATGGTTCTCTTCAACAATGAGGTGATTCAAACCAGTTCCTATTGTTCATCGATGAAGACAGTCATATACATCCAGAGAGAGGCCTGTGGGAACTGAGTGTGAACCACAACACAGCATTTTAATGCTTTCTGTGACTATTTCCATGCATTCTGTTTTCCTTCTTAGGTTGTTTTTTTTTTTCTTCTCTCTAGATCTGATGTTTCTTGTGCAGTAAGATAACTGTATAGATATGTATACATATATTGGATTTGTCATATAATTTAACATATTTAGCATGTATTCGATTACCTGTCATCTAGAGGTAAGGGTGGGAGAAGGAGGGGAAAAGCTTGGAACAAAAAAAAGTTTTTGCAAAGGGCAATGTAGAAAAATCACTCATATGTTTTGTAAATAAAAAGCTTTTAATAAAAAAATTTAAAAATTTAAAAAAGGAGTGAGTGAGGAAGGAGGGGTCATGGCAAAATGGCTGGGTAGAGATCGGGGTAGCCTGGGAATTCAGGTTTGTTTCCGGCCTGTCACTGAACCAGGAGTTCGAGGCATCGTTTCAGGGGCTTTTCTATAGTTTGGCTTTCCTTTCACCTTGAAGTGAGGATCTTAGACTCAATCCAGCTGGTGGCGCTGAAGAGTGCACATTTCAGCTGCCCCTCCTTCGCCTAGTCTTTGATCAGATCCTTTTCCTCTGATATCCCTAGAGGCTTCCTACCTCTTTGTTGGATCGTTGGGGTACTAGGAGTAGTCTTAAAGCAAAACCCAAGCTAAGACTTTTTTCTGTGATCTCGACCATTAGTTAGGAAACTAGGGTGTACTGTACAGAGGTAGAAAGGTCATCTCCATCAGTCTGCTTTAATACAGGAGGAGGAAGTGAGGAGACTGCGGGAAGCCCACTTTGCAAGTCTGGGTATGTGCAGTGGCTAAACATCCCCAGAGAAAAAAGTAAGAAAATGCACACATTCCCTTCTTCCTTCCTCATAATGATGGGGAACTATGGAAGTAGAACAGAGCCAAGGAAAAGAAATATATACGGAAACTTAAGTGATGTGGTAATTAAAACCGTCCAAATTTAAAGACTAAAATAGGAGAAAGAAGAGCAAGCAGAAAAAAAAAAAAGAAAAACAAAAAACAAAACAAACCAACCAACCTGTGTGTGCTACTTCGAGGTTAGTGACTGTGAACTATATGACCAAATCAAGTTCCCTAATCTGTCCTTTTCTAATTAAATATTTTCTTTCAATCCTCTTGTTTTGTCCTTTGTCATAGTTTTTCCTCTGATCTTAAGAACCCTTTCCCTTTTATTAATCAATATGGATACAAACATTCTAAATAAAATACTAGTTAGGAAACTACAATTATATGTTACAAAAATTATACATTGTGACCAATTGTGATTTATATTAGAAATGCAGAGATACTTTAACACAAGTTAAACTATTAACATAATTGATTATAATAAAAGTAACAAAAATAATTTGTCTATTAATAGATGCAGAAAAAGCTTTTGATAAAATACAGCACTTACTCATTAAAAACACTCTAAGGCATAAGTATAAAGGGAATTTTTTCATAAAATGGTAAGAAGCATCTAACTACCACCATCAGCAAGCATTATTTGTAATGGGGGCAAGCTAGAAATCTTCCCAATAAAATCAAGAGTGAAACAAGGATACCCACTGTTACCAGTATTATTCAGTATTGTTTTAGAAATGATAGCAATAGCAAAGAAAAACAATTGATGGACTCAGAATGGGCAATGAGGTAATAAAACTTTGTTTCTTTGCAGGTAATATGATGATATAGTCAGAAAATTCTAAAGATTCAACTAAAAAGTTAGTGGAAACAGTTAATAATTTTAGCAAAGTAGCATGATATATAATTAATCCACATAAATCATCACTATTTCTATATATTGCCAACAAAATTCTATAAGAAGAGGTAGTAAGAGATACCACATTTAAAATAATAGTTGACAATATAAAATACCTGGAGTATATTTACTGAAACAAACTCAGGAGTCACAGGAACATAATTGTAAAACACTTTATACAAATAAAGTCAGATTCAAATATTAGAAAAAATATTAATTGTTCACATGTAGGCATAGCCAAAATAATAAAAATGACTATTTAACCTAAACTAATTTTTTTCAATGCCATCCCAATTAAATAACCAAAAAAAATATTTTAATGAATTAGAAAAAAAAAAAACCCCAACAAAAAACCTCATTTGGAAGAACAAAATGTAAAGAATATCAAAGGAAAAAAATAAAGGCGATTTAGTAGTACCACATCTTAAATTATATTATAAGGCAGCAGTTACCAAAACTATTTGGTGCTGACTATGAAATAGAAAGGCAGATCAGTGGAACAGTGACAAACAATACACAGTAGGAAATGATTATAGCAACCTTATTTTTGACAAAAATAAAGATTTAGGCTTTGGGGATAATAATACATTATTTGGATAAAAATTATCAGGAAAGCAATTTGGTAAAGCATAGATCAATATCTTAGACTATCAAGATAAGATCAAAATGTATACATAGTCTAGATATAAAAGGAGATATAAGAAAATTAGAAGAACATGGAACACATTACCTAACAGACTTACTGATAGAAAAACTATGAACAAACAAGAGATAGAAAGCATTGTGTGGTGTAAAATGGAAACTTTTGGTTGCATTAAATTAAAAAGGTTTTATACAAATAAAATAAATATATAAAAGATTAGAAAAAACAGAAAATTGGGAGAAAATATTAAGAACTGTTTCTCATATCTCAAATATATAAAGAACTGCACAGCAGAGAACAAAAGAAAACAGAAAGAAGCACAGAAAAGCAGAGCAGTTTTAAAAAGATTTAGTATGTTTAGTAATAAATTACATATTTTAAGTATACAGCATGAAATGAAAATTCGTGGTTTCATATTGAATCCTCTTCTTGTTCTGTGTTGTGTATGTAGTTTTTTTTGTCTTTTTTTATACTTAAGTTCAAAATGAATAAAACTTTTACAAACGACTTTCTTCCCATATCTCCATTTTCTTTATCCTTTTTCCATTTGCTGCTTGCTCTTTAGTTTTCTAACTTCAGAAGGCAATCAAATCATAGCTCCAGAAGATGACAGACATGTTGTGTCCCTGCGGCCTTGAAGGGGGCTGTATAGAAATGCCTGGAGGAGCCGCCTGAGTAGTGGCAATAATCAGCTGTGATTTATTCCGGGAATGACAGCTTCTCTTTGAGTGCTCCACGACTGGCATTTTTTGTTTCTGAAAGCTATTCTTCCCAACTCTGTTCAGATTAGAACAGGGGATTTGAATGCACCCATTATCCAGTCCACTGGCCATTATGAAACGCCAAATTAATTACTAAAACCCTAAATCGGGTTCTTAGGCCAAGAACTGCGAAGTGTGAAAATAGCGACTGGAAATTGGAAACACAACTTGCAAGCACTGGCTCACCGGAGCTAAGCAAGTAAATCGAGCTGGAGGGTGGCTGGTGAGTAGACTCCCCTTGTAAAGTTGAGCCCTTAAAGTTTGACTCTAGCTGTACCTCTTGTGCGAGACTGACCCGTGGAAGTCCTGGGCAGACAGATCTAAGCTGTTGCACTTTCCCTACCCTGCCATTTGTCAGTCCAGGTGGCAGTAGGCAGTAATTTGACTTGGGTTGGGAATAAATAGACAGGAGTCTCGGAGAGCTAGTGGATATGTCTTGGAGCCTCCCTCTGCAGGGGGAATGAAAGAAAATAATATCCCCCAAAATGTGATTCCAACCCTCCAGTTACAGAGTGATCTTCTGTAAATGATTCTTTTACTTCTTTAAGATGCAGGTCGATTGAAGAAATGTTTTCTTTCTAGGAGACCAGTGTCAGAATACTTAAATTCAGTAATTCTTGAACTTGGGACTACTCAGAAGGTAACTCTCAAAGATTGTGCGATCCAGGAAATCACACTTCTCTGACTAGAAGGCTAGATTTCAAAATCACTATGTAGGGAATTCATAACCCCACCTCTTTCATCTACATCGGAAGTTGGGGTTGGAGATAAGTTCAAAGACACTTATCAGGCTACAACTCTATGGATGTGCTTGCTGTTTGAGAATGAAAAGTTTGTCCTTAGGGACTCTGGCTCCCACCTATGTTCACAAAAGGAAACAGAAAAGGCAGGAGGTTCCGGGAACTTGAGGTCCCTGGGTCTCAGACTTTGGGGAAGAGCATATAGTTATGCTATGTGCTTTTCCTTCAAGTTGTCACTTTGTGCCTGGGTTGGAAAGAGAAATCTCCTTCCCTTATCAAAAGAAAAATAAAAGTCCATTCTGCTGCACTCCAATCTAGAAATAAAAGAAAGCAAAAGAAAAGTACCTAGCTTGTTTTCTTTATAAAAGGGTACCTCTGATAGTTAAGAATTATGTTCCCCTGATTCAGTCAAATATGTTTAGAAGGCTGTCCCAGTTATTGGGAACCAATAAGACAAGCTCTATGTCTCCTGTCTACTTCCATGGGAGACACCCTTCACAATCCGTGTCCTGTAATTCCATATAGTTGAATAGGAAACAACGTCAACCAGGGACATCCTGGACCAACCCTCACCCCTTCACATTTGATATCTCCTCATGCCACTCTTATATTCCTCCTTCTCACTTGTAGGCTACTCAAGGGGTAAAACAATTATCTTTTACCCTATTGAAGATGAAGTCTGCCCCATTCATAGCCCTCCTCAGTGATATAACGAAGTCATTTCTCAGTGAAAATATTTTTTAAAATTTTCTTTCTTTACTAAAACTTTTTATTTGCAAAACATATGTATGGGTAATTCTTCAACACTAACCCTTACGAAGATTTCTGTTACAAATTTTCCCCCCTAGTCCCCACCCCTCCCTTAGATGGCAGGAAATCCACTACATGTTAATTATGTTAAAATACTTGACAAATCAAATATGTGTATACATATTTCCACACTTATCATTGTTGTGCAAGAAAAATCATATCTACAAGGAAAAAAATCAGAGAAAGGAAATACAATGCAAGCAAAGATCAATAGAGAGCATGAAAAAGTTATGTTGTGGTACACATTTCATATCCCTCTCTCTGGGTGTATATGGCTTTCTTCACTGAACAATTGGAGCTGGTTTGAAACATTTCACTGTTGAAAAGAGCCATGTCCATCAGAATTGATCATCATATAGTATTGCTGTTGCCATGTATAATGATCTCCTTGTTCTGCCCATTTTGCTCAGGCAAGTCTCCCCAGGCCTCTCTGAAATCACCCTGCTGGTTGTTTCTTATAGAACAATAATATTCCATGGTATTCATATACCATAAGTTTTTCAGCCATTTTGATGAGCATCCATTCAGTTTCCAGTTTCTAGCTACTACAAAAAGGGCTGCCACAAACATTCTTGCACATGTGGGTCCCTTTCCCTCCTTTAAGATCTCTTTGGGATGTAAGCCCAATAAAAATGCTGCTGGGTCAAAGGGTATGCACAGTTTGATAATTTTTTGAGCATAGCTCCAAATTGCTCTCCAGAATGGTTGGATCCGTTCACAGTTCCACCAACAATGTATCAGTGCCCCAGTTTTCCCACATCCCCTCCAACATTTGTCATTATCTTTTCCTGTCATTTTAGCCAATCTGACAGGTGTATAGAGGTACCTCAGAGTTGTCTTAATTTGCATTTCTCTGATCAATAGTGATTTGGAGCACCTTTTCATATGAATAGAGATGGTTTTAATTGCATCATCTGAAAATTGTCTCTTCATATCCCTTGACCATTTATCAATTGGAGAGTGGCTTGAATTCTTATAAATATTAGACAATACTCTATATATTTTAGAAATGAGGCCTTTATTAGAACCCTTAAATGTAAAGATGATTTCCCAATTTGATGCTTCCCTCCTAATCTTCTCTGCATTAGTTTTGTTTGTACAGAAACTTTTTAACTTAATATAGTCAAAATTATCTATCTGGTGTTCAATTAAGAGTTCCAGATCTTCTTTAGACATACATTTATTCCATCTTCACAGGTCTGAGAGGTAAACTATCCTATGTTCCTCTAATTTGCTGACAATATCACTCTTTATATCCAGATCATGAACCCATTTAGATCTTATCTTGGTATGTGGTGTTAGATGTGGGTCAAGCCCTAGTTTCTTCCACACTAGTTTCCAATTTTCCCAGCAGTTTTTGTTGAATAGTGAGTACTTATCCCAAAAGCTGGGGTGTTTGGGTTTATCAAACACTAAATTGCCCTAGTTATTGGTAGTTTGTCTTGTGATCCTATACTATGCCACTGATTGACAGCTCTATTTCTTAGCCAGTACCAAATGGTTTTGATGGCTGCTGCTTTATAATATAGTTTTAGATCTGGTACAGCAAGGCCACCTTCATCTGCCTTTTTTTTTCATTAATTCCCTTGAAATCCTTGACCTCTTGTTCTTCCAAATGAACTTTGCTACTATTTTTTCTAGATCTGTAAAATAATTTCTTGGGAGTTTGATTGGTATGGCACTAAATAAGGAGATTAGTTTGGGTAATATTGTCATTTTTATTATATTCACTCTGCCTACCCATGAGCACTTAATGTTTTTCCAATTGATTAGGTCTGATTTTATTTGTGTGGAAAGTGTTTTGTAGTTTAGTTCGTATAGTTTCTGACTTTTCCTTGGCAGATAGATTCCCAAATATTTTATCTTGTCATCTGTTATTTGGAATGGAATTTCTTTTCGTATATCTTCCTGCTGAACTTTCTTGGTAATATATAAAAATGCTGATGACTAATGTGGATTATTTTGTATCCTGCAACTTTGCTAAAGTTGTGAATTGTTTCTAGTAACTTGTTAGTTGAGTCTCTAGGGTCCTCTAAGTATACCATCATGTCAACTGAAAAGAGTGATAATTTGGTTTCCTCATTACCTACTCTAATTCCTTTAATCTCTTTTTCTTCTCTTACTGCCAAAGCTAACATTTCTAATACAATAATAAATGGTAATGGTGGCAGTGGGCAGCCTTATTTTACTCCAGATTTTACTGGGAATGGGTCTAGTGTGTCCCCACTACATATGAGTCTTGCTGGTGGTTTTAAATAGATGTTACTCATCATTTTAAGAAAAAGTCCATTTATTCCTATACTCACTAGTGTGTTTTAATAGGAATGGGTGTTGGATTTTATTAAAGGCTTTTTCTGCATCTATTGAGATAATCATGATTTTTGTTAGTCTGGTTATTAATATAATTGATTATGCTGATAGTTTTCATAATATTGAACCAACCCTGCATTCCTGGTATAAATCCTACTTGGTCATAGTGTATTTTCCTGGGGATTGCTTTCTGTAATCTCATTGCTAATATTTTATTTAAAATTTTTGTATCACAATTCATTAGGAAAATTGGTCTTTAGTTTTCTTTCTCTGTTTTCACCCTACCTGGTTTAGCTATCAGCACCATATCTGTATCATAGAAGAAATTTGGTAGTACACCTTCTTTCCCTATTTTTTCAAATAGTTTATATAGTATTGGAATTAATTGTTCTTTGAATATTTGGTAGAATTCACATGTAAATCCATCTGGCACTGGAGATTTTTCCTTAGGAATTTGATTAATAGCTTGTTCTATTTCTTTTTCTAAAATGGAGCTATTTAAATAATTTATTTCCTCTTCTGTTAACCTGGGCAATCTATATTTTTGTAGATATTCTTCCATTTCATTTAGATTATCAAATTTATTGGCATAAAGTTGGCAAAGTAACTTCTAATTATAACTCTAATTTCCTCTTCATTGGAAGAAAGTTCTCCTTTATCATTTTTGAGACTAACAATTTGATTTTCCTCTTTCCTATTTCTAATCAAATTTACTAAAGGCTTATCTATTTTGTTGGTTTTTTCATAAAACCAACTCTTAGTTTTATTTATTAATTCAATAGTTTTCATATTTTCAATTTTATTAGTCTCTCCTTTGATTTTCACAATTTCTAATTTGGTATTTAATTGAGGGTTTTTAATTTGCTCTTTTTCCAGCTTTTTTAATTGTAAGCCAATTCATTGATCTTCTCTTTCTCTATTTTATTCAAATAAGCATCTAGAGATATAAAATTACCCCCTTATAATTGCTTTGGCTATATCCCACAAATTTTGGTATGTTGTCTCATTATTGTCATTCTCCTGGATGAAATTATTGATTGTGTCTATGATTTGCTCTTTCACCCATTCATTCTTTAGAATTACATTATTTAATTTTCAATTGATTTTTGATTTATTTTCTCCTGGCCTTATATTACATGTGATTTTTATTGTATCACAATGTGAAAAGGATGCATTTATTATTTCTGCCTTTCTGCATTTGATTTGGAGGTTTTTATGCCCTAACACAATTTTTGTATAAGTTCCATGAACCCCTGAGAAAAAAGTAAACTCCCTTCTATCACCATTCAATTTCCTCCAAAGAACTATCATACCTAACTTTTCTAACATTTTGTTTACCTCCCTAACTTCTTCCTTATTTATTTTGTGGTTTGATTTATCTAATTCTGAGACAGCAAGGTTGACATCCCACACTAGTATAGTTTTGCTGTCTATTTCTTCTTGCATCTCCCTTAACTTCTCCTCTAGGAATTTGGATGCTATACCATTTGGTGCATATATGTTTATTTTTGATACCGTTTCATTATCTATGGCACCCTTTAGTAAAATATAGTTTCCTTCCTTATCTCTTTTAATTAGATCTATCTTTGCTTTTACTTGATCTGAGATAAGGATTGCTACACCTGCTTTTTTTTGTTCACCTGAAGCATAAAAGATTCTGCTCAAGCTATTTACCTTCACTCTGTATGTATTTCTATGTTTTAGATCTGTTTCTTGTAAACAACATACTGTAGGATTCTGGCTTTTAATCCAGTCTGCTGTCCACTTCCATTTTATGGGAGAGTTCATCCCATTCACATTGACAATTAAAATAGCTAAATCTGTATTTCCTGCCATCTTATTTGCCCAAAGTTATGTTTTTCTCTTCCTTTTCTCCTTTCTCCCTTTCCCCCTCCCCAGTATTTTGTTTTTGATGACCACCTCCTTCTAACAGTCCTACCCCTTTAGAATCCCTCCCTCTTTTTTGCACCTTTCCCCTAATTCTTCTATTTTCCCTTCTATTAGTCTTCTCCTTACTTTTCCTCCTTTCCCTCCTACTTCCCTATAAGGAGGGAGAAGATTTTCTGTGAAACCAAATGTGTCTGATATACTCTTTTAGAGCCCATTGTGATGAGAATAAGATTCACATAATGCACATCACCCTACCTTCTTTCCCTCAATTATATTAGATTTTCTATGCCTCTTCATGAGATTTTACCTTATTTTTACCTCCTTTTTTTAAACTTTATTTTACCTCCTTTCCCCTCTTTTTCCAGTATGATAGCCCTTCTACCTCTAGTTTCTTTTTCATATTATCAAAGTAAAATCAAATTATACCCCCATTCTTTAAGTATACCCGTAGTAGAAATATAGTTCTCAAGAGTTCTTTCCTTTTTACCTTTTTATGCTTCTCTTGAGTTCTGTGATTGGAGGTCAAATGTTTTGTTCAGATCTAGTCTTTTCATTAGAAATAGGTGAAATTCTCCTGTATCATTGAATGATCATCTTCTTCCCTGGAAGATAATGCTCATTCTAGCTGGATAACTTATTCCAAGTTCCTTTGCCTTTCAGAATATCTGATTCCAGGCCCTTTGATCCTTTAATGTAGAAGCTGACAGATCTTGTGTGTTTCTAATTACAGTTCCTCAGTATTTGAATTGTTTCTTTCTAGCTGCTTCCAATATCTTTTCCTTGGTGTGATAATCCTGAAATTTGAACACAGTATTCCTTGAGGTTTTAATTTTGGGTTCCCTTTCAAAAGATGATCAGTGAATTCTTTCAATGGCAATTTTGCCTTCTGATTCTAAAACATCAGGGCAGTTTTCTTTCATTATATCTTGGAAGATAGCATCTAGGTTCTTTTTTTCATCGTGGCTTTCAGGGAGTCCAACAATCTTTAGATTGTCTCTCCTAGATCTGTTTTGCAAGTCAGTTGTTTTTCCTAGGAGATATTAAATATTTTCTTCTATTTTTTCAGTTTTTTTGTTTTTGTTTGACTGATTCTTGAAGTCTTATTGAGTCATTCACTTCTTTTTGTTCAATTCTAATTTTTAAAGTATTATTTTTTTCAGTTACCTTATTTAGCTCCTTTTGTAACTGGCCAATTGAATTTTTTGTTCTTTGCATTCTTTTTCCATTTTACCAATTTTGTTTTCCAGTGACTTGTCTTTTTTCATTTCACCATTTTTGTTTTTCAGTGAGTTTGTTGTCTTTCCATTTCACCGTTTTTGTTTTTCAGTGAATTGACGTTTTTTTCATATCTCTTTTGCAGGGCATTATATCCTTCTTGCACTGATCTCAATTCATTTCCCCATTTTTTTTCTAACTCTCTTTTGAGATTCTTTATGCAATCTTCCAGGAAAGCCTTGTGAAATGGGGTCCAGCTCATGTCTCTTTTTGTGGCTTCCTCTGGGGTTGCTTTCCCTTTAGGAACCTCAGGATCTGAGGTCTGCCCTTCTTTCTCTCCGTAAAAGCTGTCTATGGTGTGAATTCTGTTCTGTTTCTTACTCATTTTTTAGCGCTTGAGGTCTGTTTAAAGCAGGGGACCTGCAGCTGCTTCAATTTGCCCTGGGGCAGTTTGCTTAGTTGACTTCCAGTGCAGGGCTGGTCAGGCCAGGTCCGCACTCTCAGTTGTTCTCAATCCACCTTTTACCAAAGGCAGATCTGCCAAAACACCTTCCCGCAAGCAGCGCAAAGTGGCCCAAGCGTCTCCCAGGGATTTCCCAGGTGCTTGGAATCCGCCATGATCTGTCCCAGCTCCGGTCTCCCGCTTTGGCCATGTGCTGCTTCCTGAGTGCAGCAAGCGCCCCGATCCCCTGCCCTTCTGTAACAGACCTGATCTGGAGTTCTTCCAAGGTAATTTTTGATGGAAATGTGTTGTACTCCAAGTATTTGAGGGAGCTTTCACTCCAGAACCAGTTCAGAGGCTTAATCTGTTCTTGGTTTGAGGGAAGATCAGAGGAGCTCACAGAGATTTGTGTCTGCACTCCGCCATCTTGGCTCCACCCCCCCTCAGGGAAAATATTTGAAAGAAGAAGAAAAAAGAAGATGGATCAAAGATTTTTCTTCTCATTGCCACTACTCGAATCCAGATCTCATCATCTGAAAAATAAAATAAATTCACATAGGACTCAAAATCCCATGAGGAAAAAGCATAGACTCAGAGGGAGCTTAGACATTCACCTTTAATTCTAACCTGCTCATTAAATTGATTTTGGAAATTGAGAGTGAGAAATTTTAAGTGAATTATTTAAAGTTACTTAGCTAGTAAGACAAAATGTAAAACAGGTTCCTTTTTTATAAGTAAGTTTTTATTTAAGTCTCTTGTTTTTCCCACAATAATGGTTTTTCTCAGTAACCCTCAAACTCCAGAGAGCCACCCTATATAACAAACAATAATTTTAAAGACAAAAAGGAAGAAAATGCTAAACTGATCAACACATTGAAAAAATTCCAAAGAATTGAAAATCCCTGTGAACTTGTGAGAGACTGGATTGGAAATATGTTCTCATGTCTGTTCTTTCAAGTCATGCTTTGTACTTTTGCTACTTTCCTTGTGATGTTTTGTGTATGTGATTGTTCTTTTCACTTACATTGTTGTGAATGTGCATGTTGTTTTCTTGAAACAACTTACAATTGGTTCATGTAGATCTTTCCATGACACCCTGTATTTATCACATTTTTTGTAATACATTAATATTCCATTACATTCATGAACCACAATTTGTTTAGACATTCTTCAATAGATAGAAATCTACTTTGTTTTCAATTCTTTGCTATCACAAAGAGTGTTGCAATAAATTTATATGGGGCCTTTCTGCTTATTGATAGCATGCTTGGATTATAAGCCCAGTAATGGAATCTCTGGGTCAAGGATATGGACATTTTGATCACTTTATTTACAAAATTGCAAATTGATTTCCAAAAAGGTCTCGCTGAGTCAAGAGTTCCACCAATTATATTAGTATGCTTATCACTCCACAATCTTTCTCACATTAACTATTGCTGCTTTCTCTCATCATTGCCAATTTTTAGGATGTGAGGTGAAACTTTAGGATTGCTTTGAATCTTTGTTTTGAATTTGTTTTGAATACTTTCCAAGTCTTTTTAGAGAATTATTTGTCTTATCCTTTGACCACTTATCTATTGAGGAATGTCTACTTTATATATATATGTATATTTGTGTGTACATATATACATGAAGATGTTTATATACCTATACATACACATGTATATTCAGATACATATGTACATATATATGCATATATAAACATAAATACACATAGATATAAAAGGCTCACAGAAGCTTCCCAGGTGTGGGGAAGCTACAACGCTCTGACTCCTTGCCTCAGCTCCTTGACCCATTCTCTTTGTGCTATGGTCTGGGCTTGGCAGACTGTCCCTCTGCCAGATTTAAACAGACCTGTTCTGAAGTTCTTCCAAAGTATCTTCTAGAAATGTGTTATACTCCAAGTATTTGTGGATTCTTTGACTTCAAAAACAGTTTAGAGGCTTAATCTGCTGTTGGTTTGAGAGAAGGTTAGAGGAGGTTACAGAGAGTCGTGTCTGCTCTCTGTCATCTTGGCTCTGCCCACACCCAATTAATTTCTGGCCTGGCCCATCTTCAGTAGCACTACAATTACATAAAATGAAAGACTTTCTTTTGACATAAAGTTAATAGAATTTCTAGGTCAACTGAGGAGAGTAAGAATGGATCCCAAGAAAGTACACATGAAGGAACCAGGGAGGTGGAATGTGAGGGAGCATAACTCTTACTATCTATAGAAATTTCTATGGCTTATGAGATATTTTAAAAAGTTTATCTTTGGACCAAAAAAATTTTTTAAAAGGCTTTAAGGAACTCTATATTATCTAACAGGAATTCTAGGAACCATACTATCCCTTGCTGACTTCTTTTTTTTGGAAAATGATGCCTCTGGGAGATACAGTAGGGGTTGTCTTTTCCTGTGAATCAGTCCTTTCTGACACAGATTACTTGTTTTGATGAATCTGTACAAGTTACCTGGAAGTAAAGTTAGAATTCCAATTTGGGTCATAAATCTATGTTCATATCTAACCATCCCCAAGAAAGCAAATTATTTCTGTTTGGAGAATATTGGTTAGTGAGCCTAGAAGACATTAAAGAGCTTGAATACAGAAATAACCTAAATTGGAAAATTAGTGCATCGGTAAAAGGAGAAGTAATGTGAAATAGTTAAAAGAGTATGAGATTTTAAAAGGATTTGGATTCAGATCCCCACTCTGAAATTTGCTAATTGTGTAATCTTGAACAAATAATTTCTCCTCTATGGGCCTCAAAATCAATAGAATAGACTAGATGGATCAATTCCTACTTCTTATACCACAGAGATACTATTCTCCCAAAAGGAGACTACTAGAGGCAACTGAGACTAATTGCTATTCAATGGTTTTGATGATTTTTGAGTGGCACTGGGAATAATTTTTGTGTAAGTGACTCAGTTGGAATTCCATATTTTAACTAACTGCTAAACTCTAGCACCTATTCTAATCTATTAATCATGCTACAGACAGGAAGATATTTCCATCCAATTCAACAAACATTTACTAAGGGTATAAGTTGGGAATGAGGCAGAGCTACAGCTTTTTAGTGTCAAGTGTAGCAGGTATATACCCATTCCATAAGAAACTACATTGTCTATAATATACTAGGTCTTAAATCCAGCATAATGCCTGAAGCCCAAGACTTCAAATTTCCACTACCTTTAAGGGACTTTTGAGACAGTAAAAACAAAAGTAGAAGGAAGAAAAGCAGAGATATGCATAGGGTTCCAGTTCATGGAACCAAGTGGGACTAGAGCAGAGGGCTAATTAAATAAGAAAGCTGCTGGTTAAAATGAGATAATTAAAAGTGTTTTTGTTTTGTTTTGCTTTTTGGGGGTAAATTTTAAAGTGTTATTTTTAGCTATTATTAATAAATCCATTGGACTGTTTCCCTGAATTTGCAGGGTGGAACATGGATTAAGTAGAACTTTCTTTTTTACCTCTTCAACTTAAGAAAATAAAACAAGCAACCCATAACATAGTAGAATAGAAAAAAGGATAATTATACATGAATATATAAATTTATTTTATACAACTTGCTTTTCTTTTAAATTATATGACAAACTTATCATGTAACTTTCTTCCCTCCCTTTTATTTCTTCCCTTTACTCCCCAATCATGGCTATACGTAGAAACAAATATGTATGTGAGTGTGTGTGTGTGTGTGTAATTTACATACATATAAATTACTTCATACATAATTCTATACTTGTATTCATACTTCTATTTATCAGTTTTTCCTCTGGATGCAGATAGGTTTTTTCTTCATGTCTCCTTTGTGGTTAATTTGAATATTTATAATAGTTATAATGACTTAGTCACTCAAGGCTGTTCTCAAAACAGTATTATTACTGTAAAGTAAAACTTGTTTTACTTTAAATTCTTGTTTTATCTTTCTCAAATAAATGCTTTCTATTAATTCTATGCTGTGGTTTGCCTTTTTGCTACTCTTGTTGTTAGATATTAATCTAGCCATCCATCAGCAAATATTCATCAGGTTTTGACCAAGTGTCGGGCTAAGAGCTTATGGCATAATAATAATTTTAGTATTTAGTCCTAAGTATACATATGAAGATTCTAATATGACAATGGGATATGGACTTGAGGTATAATCCAGGTGAATTTATTTGCATAACATCCCAAACTGAACCTAGTGATTCATAAGAATTCTAGAGTGGAGTAAAAAAAAAGGGTAGAGAAAGGGGGACTATACCCACCATATAAATGGGACTGTGATAAGCACTAAATGAATGAATGAAAATAATTTATCAAACACTTAATATAGTGCAAAGCACAATAATAAGTCCTGGGGATACAGATAGAAAAGCCAAGAAAATCTTTGTTCAGAGAGAAATAAATACAAGGTAAATAAACACAAGGTAATATGGGGGGGCATAGAATTAAAAATTAGAAGGGTTCAGAGAAGTTTTATTGGGAAAAGTGACATCTGAGACAGGCATTGAAGGAATATAAGCATTCTGAGAAATGGAAATACAAAAGGAACTCATTCCAGGCACAAAGGATCACTTGTGTCAATACATGGAGGTAATCCTAATACTGTGTAACCGTTGGGCAAGCCACTTAACCTGTATACCTTAAACCATCAGAGAAGGAAACCACTCCAGTATTTTTGCTAAGAAAGCCTCATAGACAGTTTGGTCCATAGGATCAGAAAAAGTTAGATATACTGAAGAGCAAACAATATTTCTGAGTAAATGAAGAGAAAAAATATGAAATAATGTTGGAAAGTTAAGGCAGAGGATTGGGTAAAGAGAGAGGCTGAGAAAGAAAATAGTAAAAATAAGATAGAGGGAAATTCACAAATAAAACTTAGAATTTTGAATGTGAAAGGGATATTTACAATGATTCTTTTTATGGTGGCAAAGAACTAGAACAAAGAACTAGAAGTTGTAGATATACACATCAGTTGGAGAATGGCTAAACAAGTTGTGGTATACGGTTGTGATGGAATAATGCTATGCCATAAGAAATGATAAACTCAATGATCTTAGAAAGGCCTAAAAAGATTTGCATGAAATGATGAAGAGCAAGGTAGGAAGAATTTAGAGAATATTTTATACGACAGTAGTATTGGTTTTTTTTTTACTTTGAGTAACTGTCAGTTTGAATATTATAAATACCCAAATTTAAAATAAAGGATATATAAAGAAAGATGCTATCTGCATCCAGAGAAAGAACTGATAAATAGAAGTATGTATAAAATAATTTTACATATATATGTATGAATATACATGTGCATATGCACATACTTATTTGAGTCTAGGGCAGGATAGAGGAGGGAAAAAAAAGAAGAAAAAAGGATATTACATGATAAATTTGTTGTATATTTGGAGGGAACTAGAAAGTTGCGTGTGGTAGATTTGCGTTTTCATATGCAATCATCTTTTTTAATGTATTGTTATAGAAATGCTTGTTTTGTTCTGTGAATTGAATATAAAATTAATTTGTTATACTAAAAAAAAGTACTTCACATAAATATGTGAGTTGAACTTTGAAGGGCTTTGAATGTCAGGCTAAGCATTTTATATTTTAATCTAGCAACAACAGGGAACAATTGAATATTTTTGAGTAGCTAGGTGACATGGTTTCAAGTCAGAATTAGGAGATACTAGCCATTTTTGTAGTGTGTCCATACTGGACATCCAGTATGCCATTGGTTAGCAATAGTATCCAGTTTTCTAATAACACAAAAAAATCTAAGAAAACCATGGATTGAAATACTTAGCAGGGTGGCTTAGAACATGGAGATGGTAAAAATAACTCATAGTTCCAGCATTTTCCATTATCAACTTCAGTCTAATCTGGCAGATTTTCCTTGCTTTTTTTCTGAAATATTGCTTGAAATTGAGTTAGTACTGATGTAATTTTGCTTTTATCTTTTGGAGTGGAGTAGAGAGTAGAGAGTCTAGTCAGAAAAGTTAAATAATAAAATAGTTAGCAAAAATTAAAAGAATTACACACCAAGTTCAGATGATCAACTGCAATGCAGTGATCCAAGACAATTCCAATAGACTTGGGATAGAAAATGCCATCCACGTCCAGAGAACTATGGATATTGAATATGAATCAAAGAATAGCATTTTCTTTTTTTTCATTTGTTTATTTGCTTTTTTCTTGTTTTTTTCCATTTTGGTCTGATTTTTCTTGTACAACATGTCAAATGTGGAAATATTTTCAAAAGGATTGCACATATTTAGCCTATATCAGATTACTTGCTGTCTTGGGGAGGGTGAAGATAAGGGAACAAGGGAGAAGAATTTGGAACACAGAATCTTAGGAAAATGAATATTGAAAACTATCTTTATATGTATTTGAAAACTTAAAATACTATTGAGGAAAAAACCTAAAAAGTAAAATAAAATAAAAATAAGTTCATACTGGTCTAACCATTCTGGAAAATGATTTGAAATTATGCCCAAAGTACTATAAAACTGTGCATACCTTTTGACCCAGCATTAGTACTATGAGGTCTGTACCTCAAGATTAAAGAAAAGGGAAAAGGACCATTTGTGCAAAAAATATTTAGAACAGCTCTTTTTTGTAGTGCCCAAAATTGGAAACCTAGAAGATGCTTATCAATCAGGGAAAGACTGAATAAATTTTGGTATATGATTGTGATGGAATATTACTCTATAATGAAAGATAAGAATGTGGTTTCAGAAAAACCTGGTAAGATCTATATGAATTGATGCATAGTGAAAGGAGTCGAAGTAGGAGTCCATTGTACATAGTAATAGCAATAGCATAACAGTGATCAATGGTAAAAATAAATAAATAAATAAAATTTAACTACTGTGATCAATATGGTGATCTGAGACAATTTCAAAGGACTCATGATGAAAAATGTTATCCATTTCCAGAGAGAGAATTGATGAACTAAAAGTGCACATTGAAATTTTTTCACTTCATTTTTCTTGCTTTTTTGTAATATGGTTAATTTCATGTCACATGTATTATTTATATATTGCTTGCCTTCTTAATGGGTGGGAAAGGGGTTAGGAAGAAGAAGCTAATTTGGAACTCAAAATTTAAAGAAAAAATGCTAAAAAAAAAATAATTAATTTTTTTTTAGAAAAGCTCATATTCCTCAGGGTAAGAACTCCTAATCTAGTCTAATCTCATTATACAACTGTGAAAATTAATGATTAAATGATTGCTTAAGAGAGTAGAGATGATGAAGTCAGGAGGACCTGAGTTCAAATCTGGTCTCAGACACTTAACATTGCCTAGCTGTGTGACCCTGGGCAAGTCACTTAACCTCAATTGCCTCAGCAAGAAAAAAAAAAGAGAGAGAGAGTAGAGATGAGATATGAACTCAAGTCTCAGTTCCTTCTCTAATGTATTTTCCACCGTCCCATTCTTTTTCCTTCACTTTGTTTTTATTTTAAATCATTAGGAAGTTCAGTCTTACCCAGACCTCACTCTTGACTTTTTCCATTCTTTTTAGCTTTTCTCTCCTAAAACAGTTAGTTTGTTTGCTCCAAGACAAAGTCGCGCATTTGTATTCTTGCAATATAGCTGATTTTTCTTGCAACAATTTTTTATTTCTCCTGGACAATGACTAAAATTTTCTATAAATGTTTCATTATTTCTGACAAACTATGCCTCATTGCCAGTATCTAATCTACTTTAAGAGAGTGAGGGGTTTTTTTGTTTGTTTTTGTTTTTGTTTTTACTCTTTAGGACCAATAAAACAGTACAGGAAATCCAAGAAGATTGCACCAATAAACTATAAGAAGAAGTTTGGGTAAACAGAAATTTAGAATCAAAGAAGTTTAGTAGCAGAGTTTTGAAAGAATATAAATCTAGGAAGCATCCAGACATCTAAATGTGGACAGGAGTATGTCCTAGAAGGTGAAATATTGAAATTAGGTTAATTAATAACCCTACAATAACCTCTAATTGTTCAAGTGAAAGTCAATTGACTGGGTAAACTTGTCTTATTTTAAGAAATTGCTATAGTCATTCCAATCTTTGGCAGCCACCACCCTCATCAGATAGCAGCAATCAATATTGAGGCAAGACCCTCCACCCACAAAAAGGTTACAACTTGCTGAAGGCTCAGGTTGCATTTTTTTAAAGCAATAAAGCATTTTTAATTAAGGTATGTACATTTTTTTAGATATTGCATTTTTTATGGTTCTTCCCTGATAACATGCTTGCACAGATTCTAGCTAATGAATAATGCTCTTGTACTTTTCCAGTCACTAAGGGAGAGAAGAGGGGCTATATGCTTGCTCCCATGCTTTTTAGCATGATGTTTTCAACAATGTTGTCAAACATCTTCAAGAATGGTACCTTGATTCTAACATAATGATGTTCTTTTCTGGACCTTTTCAACATGAAGGACAACGACCAACCAAGACTAGAGTATAGTGTAAATGTAACTTTTACATGCATTTGGGAAAAAAAATTCATGTGATTTGCTTTATTGCAATAATTGTTTTATTGTGGTGGTCTAAAACTGAATCCACAATATCTCTGAGATATGCCTATAATAATAATAACAATAACTACCAATAACAATGTTAAAATTCATGTAACACTTTAAGTTTTGATATATATATATGCATATATATATATATATACACGTGTGTGTGTGTATATAATGTTTGATCCTCATAACAACTCCATGGGACAGGTTCCATTATTATCTCTATTTTTAAAATGAGGCAACTGAAACTGAGAAATGTTAAGTTAGGGTTAACTTCAGAGTAACATAGGTTAAGTTCAGAGTAGCATACCTAATTAAATATTTGTGGCCAAGCGTCTCTTGAGTCCTGTGTTTGAAGATTAAAATTTCTGTTTAGTTCTGGGTTTTTTTTTTCAATAGAAATGATTCAAAATCTCTGACTTCATTAAAGATCTGTCTCCTCCCCTGGAAGATGATGCTCAGTCTTGGTAATTAATTCTTAGTTGTAACGCCAGGCACTTTGCTTTCTGGAATGTAGGATTCCAGGCCCTCCAATCCTTTATTGTAGATGCTGCCAGATCTTGGGTAATCATGAATGTTGCTCCATGATACTTGAATTGCTTTTATATGGCAGTTTGCAGTATTTTTTCCTTGAGATTATAGTTTTGGAGTTTTGCAACAACGTTCCTTGGGGTTTTCCTAATACTTAAAAAAAAGCAAAATTGATCAAATGGAAATGAAAGTACAAAAATTCACTAAAGAAAATATTTCCTTAAACATTAGAATTGGGTGACTGGAACTTAATTATTACATGAGACTTCAAGAAAAATAAAACAAGTCAAAAGAATAAAAAAATAGAAGAAAATATGAAATATTTCATTGAAAAAACATGATCTGGAAAATAGAATAAAGACAGATAATTTAAGAATTATTGGGCCACCTGAAAATCATGACCAAAGCAAAAGAGTATAGATATAATATTTAAGGAAATTATAAAAGAAAATTGCCCCAATGTCTTAGATCCAGAATGTAAAAGAGAAATGGAAAGAATCCACTGATTAGCTCCTTAAAGAGATACCAAAATGAAAATTTTCAGGAATATTTGAGTCAAATTCTAGAGCTGTCAGGTCAAGAAGAAAATATTACAAGCATCCAGAAAGAAACAGTTCAAATTTCATGGAACCATAGCCAGAATCACATAAGATTTAGTGTCTTCCACATTAAAGAAATGGAAGGGGTAGAATGTAATGTTCTAGAAGCAAAGGAGCTAGGATATAACCAAGAATAACTGACCCAGACAAACTGAATATAATACCTCATGGGGAGAAATGAAAATTTAATGAAATAGAGGACTTCCAAATAATTCTGATGAAAATTCCAGAGTTGAATAGCAATTTTTACATTCAAACAGAAGAGAAACCTTAAAAAGGTAAATATGAAAGAGTAATCACAAGGGAATCAATAAAATTAAACTGTTTACATTCCTATATAGAAAAAATGATACATAAGAACTTCATCATCATTGGGTGATTAGAAGGAATCTACATAAAGAGAGAGCACAAGTCTGAGCTGATTATGTTCAGATGATCTAAAAAAAAAGTAGGGGTGAGAAAGAGGGAAGCATTGAGAGAAGGAGAAAAGAAGTAGAATGGAGAAAATTTTCTCACATTCAAAGAGCCATGGTAGAAAGAGTTTTTATAATTGGGGAGGAAGTAAAGAGTGGAGAATAATGCTTGAAGCTTAATTTTAACAGAATTGGTTCAAAGAAGGAAGAACCTATTATCAGCATGCAGTTGAGCATAGAAATCTATCTTGCCCAGTAAGAGGGCAAGGAGATAGGCAACATGGGAAGGGAATATAGTGGAAGGGGAGCAGATTATAGAGGCAGTGGTCAGAAACAAAAAAGACTTTTGAGGAGGGACAGCATGAAAAGAGAGATAGATAAAAAAGAAAAATAAGAGAGAAGTAAATGCACAATTAAGGAAGCATAACTGTGAATATAAATACGATGAGCTAACCCATAAAATAGAATTAGATAGGAGAACAAATTAGAAACCAGAATTCAACAATAAGTTGTGTACAAGATACACAAATGAAACAAAAAGACACACACAGAGTTAAAATAAGGGGTTGCAGTAGACTCTATTATGCTTTAGTTGAAGTAAAAAAAAAATTAAAAAAAAAAATCCTGGCATAGCAATCATGATCTCAGACAAAGAAAAGGCCAAAATAAATCTTTTAATTAAATGAGATAATCAGGGAAACTACATTTGCTAAAAGATATCATAAACAATATATTTTTTAAATACAGCAAGTTTCTTTTATAAAGGCCTCATTTCTCAACTATATAGGGAACAGATTCAAATTTATAGAAAAATAAGAGCCATTGTTATTGCTCTCTCATTTTTCAGTCATGCCTAACTTCACCCCATTAGGGATTTTCTTGGCAAAGATACTGAAAAGGTTTGCCATTTCCTTCTCCAGCTCATTTTATAAATGAGAAAACTGAGATAAACAGTAAAGTGATTTGCCTAGGGTCAAAGAACTAGTAAGCATTTAAGGCCAGATTTGAAATCAGAATCAAAAGTCTCTGACTCCAGACCCAGCAGTCTACTCACTGTACTACCTAGCTGCCCCAAATTTAGCCCCAATTGGCAAATGGACAAGGAATTAGAACAAGCAGTTTCCAGAAGAAATAAAAACTGTCTATATTTACATGAAAAAAATTTATCTAAATCACTATTAATTAGAGAAAGGCAAATTAAAACAACTCTGAGGTATCACCTCACTCTTATCAAAAATGAAAAATGCTGGAGAGGATGAGAAAAAATAGGTACACAATTAATTGTTGGTGTACTGAACTGTTCTAACCATTCTGGAGAACAAAATTGTACATACCCTTTGACCCAGAAATACCATAACTTTGATCAAAGAGATCAAAGAAAAGGGGAAAGAACATATATGTACAAAAATATTTATGATAGCTCTTTTTGTGGAGGCAAAGAATTGGAAATAAAGGAAATGCTCATCAATTGGGGAATGGCTGAACAGGTTGTGGCAAAAAAATTGTGATGGATTATTGTTGTGTTATAAGAAATGTTGAGGGGCATGGTGTGAGAAAAATGTTGGAAGACCTAAATGAACTGATGCAGTAAAGTGAGAAAAACTAGGAGATCACCATGCATAGTAACAGCAATGTTGTAATGATGATCAACTGAGAAAGGCTTAAATACAATGATCCAACACAATTCTAAAGGACTCATGATAAAAAAAAGTTCTATCCACTTCCAGAGAGAAAACTGATGAACTCTGAATTCTGAAATATATAAAAATATGTTTTGCATGACTTCACATGTATGATTAATACCTTTTTATTTGTTTTCTCAGTAGGTGCAGGAGAGGGAGTGGAAGAGAGGGAGAAAGAGAATCTAGAACTCAAAATTTAAAAAGAAGAGAATTTTGAAAATAAATGAACAATAGATTTAAAAAAGAAGAAACTGGGGACAGGTAGGTAGTGTAGTGGATAGCGCACCAGTTCTGAAGTCAGGAGGACCTGAGTTCAAATCTGGCCTCAGACACTTAACACATCCCAGCTGTGTGACTCTGGGCAAATCACTTAACCCTAATTGCAGAAGAAGAAGAAGGAGAAGGAGAAGGAGAAGGAGAAGGAGATAGAACTAAAAGTCATTCCCTGGTAGATAAGTGACCAAAAGAGATTAAAAACTTCTCAAAAAGATAATTGCAAACTATTAACAACCATATAAAAGAATGCTCCAAATCATTAATAAAAGAAAAATACAAATCAATTAAACCGTGGAATTTTACTTCATTCCCTACAGACTGCCATAGATGACAAAAGTTGGAAAGAGTCAACACTGGAGATGTTGTAAGAGCTAGCAATCAATACAATCATTTTGAAAAGCAATTTTGAATTATGCAAATAAAGGGATTAAAATGCTTATACTGTTTGATCCAGAGATTCTTGTATTAGGCCCATCCATGTCTATTGATAAAAACAAAGACCTCATATGTAAAACATACCTATAGCAATATATTTTGTCATAGCAAAGAATTAAAAACAAATTTTTATTGTTTGGGGAATGGCTAAACAAACTGGAATAGATGAATGTAATTGAATATTACTGAGCTGTAAGAAATGATGAATGTGATGAATATAGAGAAGCATGGAAAACTAGTGCAGGGTAAAGTAAGCATAGCCAAGAAAACAATACATATAATATAATTTAACCACGTAAATGGAAAGAATAACAACCAAAAAAGCATCATAGGTGAATTCTGCAAAGTTATAAAGAACAAACATAGTTAGAAAAAAGAAATAATAAGAAGATACCAATCCACCCTTTTCCAGACATGAAACGACTTCAGGTATTTCACACTGCATATATTTTCATATTACTTCTTTGTTGTTTTAGTCAGTCATGCTGGCTTTTTCCTCTTTCTTTTTTTCTGTCATTAAATATACTATTTGTTAAATGAGATTTTCTGGGACAGGGAAGGAAAGGAATACTAGAGGAAACTATAGTGATTTTTTTTAAATGACATCATTGAAAACTTATCAAAAAACAAATTGCATTACAGGAAGTTTTGAACACTGATCTAATCCTAAAATAACAATGTGACTCTGCCTAAGCAAAATGGTGAAGTAGAAGTGGCAAAAAAAAAAAAAAAAAAAAAAACCGACATTTTCTGTTCCCTGTTCTAGGAGAATTGCCAAAGAGGTATTGACATCCTATTTGCCACCTGATGTTAAAACAAGACAAAACTCAAGGTATTGGGATATGGAAAATTCAGGGAGTTTCCTCTTTTAAAGTAGTCAGTACATTTTTAGGAAGTTATCAGATATTGACATCACAGAAAAAAAGTCCCACACTGACTTTGAAAACATCATCTAGGCATCAGCCAGTTTCAGGATGGAAGCACATTTTGGAACTACCCTGGGAGATCTTTGTTATATCACAATCTTCTTCAGTACCTATTTCCCCTCAATCTAATAGCCTACTATTTTTTTTAAAGTGAGTTATTGGGAGAGGGAATAAAACTATTGGAAAGAATACTTGCCTTGGTACCTAAAAACCCTGGGTTCTATTTCTGGATCCACTACATATATATGAACTTGATCAACTTGATGTTTTCCCTGAGTTTCAATTTCTTCATTTGTAAAATAAGGAAGTAGGACAAAATTGAAAGTTCTTAAAAAGGAAAGCATGAATAGATTTTAGGATGAGTCTGTGAACTGAATGGGAAAACAATTACATCTTTATTTTATTCATTAGAACAAATTCTCCTTGTACTACACCTTCCAAAAGCCCAAATATGGATTTCACAGCACAATAATATTTCTCTCTCTGATTGGGTGGATATGTTTCCAAGTTGGTATAGCTTTTAACAAGGGAGACCCTTTTTTTTTTTTTTTTTTTTTGCTTTGGCAATTGGGGTTAAGTGACTTGCCCAGGGTCACACAGCTAGGGAATGTTAAGTGTCTGAGACCAGATTTGAACTCAGGTACTCCTGTCTTCAGGGCTGGTGCTCTATCCATTGTGCCACCTAGCAGCCCCAGAAAGACCCTTTTGAAGTGGGTGAGATATAATGTTGGGAGAGATAATGGGTGTAGGTGTGGCTGGGAACATGCAACAAAGAAATGGTAGCCTATTTGGACAATTTAGAGGTTGTAGGAATTGTGTGCCATCTAGAACAGTGAGTAGAGCAGAGATGAATGAGTAGTGACTAGACAGTTCCCAAGAAAAGTTGATATTGTTTGTCCTTCATTCTCTTTTTTAGTTGCAAGCCCAATTCATTGATTTTCTCTTTTTCTATTTGATGCAAATAAGCATCTAGAGATATAAAATTTCCCCTTATTACCACTTTGGCTGTATCCCACAAATTTTGGTATGTTGTCTCATTATTGTCATTCTCTTGGACGAAATTAGTAATTGTGTCTGTAATTTGCTGTTTCACCCATTAATTCTTTAGGATAAAATTATTTAGTTTCCAATTGCTTTTTGGTCTATTTTCTCCTGGCCTTATATTGCATGTGATTTTTATTCCGTCATGATCTGAAAAAAATACATTTATTATTTCTGCCTTCCTGCATTTGATTTTGAGGTTTTTGTGTCCTAACACATGGTCAATTTTTGTATAAGTTCCATGGACTGCTGAGAAAAAAGTAAACTCCTTTCTGTCTCCATTTAATTTCCTCCAAAGATCTATCATACCTAACTTTTCTAACGTTTTGTTTACCTCCTTAACTTCTTTCTTATTTATTTTGTGGTTTGATTTATCAAGTTCTGAGAGAGGGAGGTTGAGATCCCCCACTATTATAGTTTTGCTTTCTATTTCTTCTTGCATCTCTCTGAACTTTTCCTCTAGGAATTTCCATGCTATACCACTTGGTGCATATATGTTTAGTATTGATATTGCTTCATTATCTATGGTACCCTTTAGGAAGATATAATTTCCTTCTTTGTCTCTTTTAATTAAGTCTATCTTTGCTTTTACTTGGTCTGAGATCAGTATTGCTACCCCTGCTTTTTTTTGTTCACCTGAAGCATAATAGATTCTGCTCCAGCCTTTTACCTTCATCCTGTATGTATCTCTATGTTTTAGATGTGTTTCTTGTATACAACATATTGTTGGATTCTGGTTTTTAATCCAGTCTGCTATCTGCTTCTGCTTTAAGGGAGAGTTCATTCCATTCACATTCACAGTTAAAATAACTAATTCGATATTTCCTGACATCTTATTTACCCTAGCTTATGCTTTTCTCTTTCTTATCCCCTCTCCCTCCTCCCTACTATTTTGCTTTTGAAAACCACTTCCCTCAAACAATCCTTCCCCTTTTGAGCCCCACCCACCCCTTTTTTCTCCCCTTTCCCTCCTGTTTCCTTATAAGTACGTCTATTATTCCCTCTGAGCCAAATCTGATGAGATGGAGATAAACGCAATTCTCATTCCCCTCCCTTTTTTCCCCTCAATCATTATAGGTTTTCTTTGCCTCTACATGTGATGTAATTTCCCTTATTTTACCTCCTTTTCCTCTTCTTCCAGTGTTATCCCTTTTCTACCTCTAATTTCTTTTTCAGTTTATCATATCATAATAATCATAAAATCACAATAATCATAAAAATCACAGTAATCATATCATAATCATAATGTAATAATAGATTCATAAAATCAACCCTCATTCTATAAGTATCTATAACATAAATATAGTTTGAGTTATTTTTTCTTGTTACCTTTTTATGTTTCTCTTGTGTTTTGTGTTTGTAGATCAAATTTTTTGTTCAGTTCTGGTCTTTTCAGTAGAAATAGGTGAAATTCTCCTATATCATTGAATGACCATCTTCTTCCCTGGAAGATAATGCTCATTCTAGCTGGGTAACTTATTCTTGGCTGTAATTCAAGTTCCTTTGCCCTTCAGAATATCTGATTCCAGACCCTTCGATCCTTCAAAGTAGAAGCTGCTAGGTCCTGTGTGATCCTAATTGTAGCTCCCCGATATTTAAATTGTTTCTTTCTGGCTTCTTGTAATATCTTTTCCTTGATATGATAGTTCTGGAATTTAGCCATGATATTTATGGGGGACTTAATTTTTGGGTTTCTTTCAGGAGGTGATCGGTGGATTGTTTCAAGGAGTATTTTGCCTTCTGGGTCTAAAATATCAGGGCAGTTTTCTTTTATGATTTCCTAGAAGATAGTGTCTAGGTTCTTTTTTTCATCATGGCTTTCAGGAAGCCCTATAATCCTTAGATTGTCTCTCCTAGATCTATTTTCCAGGTCAGTTGTTTTTCCTAGGAGATATTTCATGTTTTTCTCTATCTTTTCATTTTTTTGTTTTTATTTGACTGATTCTTGAAGTCTTGATGAGTCATTCATTTCCAATTGTTCGATTCTAATTTTTAATGTCTTGTTTTCTTCAGTTACTGTTTTTAGTTCCTTTTGTAATTGACCAATTACATTTTTTTGTTCATTGCATTCTTTTTCCATTTTTTCTATTTTATTTTGCAGTGATCTCATTTTGTTTCCCCATGTTTCTTCTAACTCTCTTTTAAGATTTTTTATGCAATCTTCAAAAAAAGCCTTGTGACATGGAGACCAATTTATGTCTCTCTTTGGGGCTTTTTCTGGAGTTGCTTTACCTTTAGGGGCCTCAGGATTTGAGGTCTGTTCTTCCCTCTCCCTATAAAAGTTGTCTATGGTGAGAGCTCTTTTTGGTTTTTTATTCATTTTTTTTTTAAAGGTGTGAGATCTGTTTAGGGCAAAGGTGGGACCGCTGCTTTAATTTGCCCTGGGGCAGTTCTGCTGATTGAGTTATTTCAGGAACTGGGCAGTTCTGCTGATTGAATTATGTCAGGTGCTGGGCAGTTCTGCTTTAGTTCACCCTGGGGCAGTTCTGCTGATTGAATTATTTCAGGTACTGGGCAGTTCTGCTGATTGAATTATTTCTGGTGCTGATCAGTCTTGTTGATTGATTGATTGCTTTAAGGTGCTGTGTAATGGCAGCTAGGTCAGATGCTCATGAGGGGTTCAGTGGTTCACAATTTACTCCCCTCAAAAGGCAGACCCTCCAAACCACCTGGCCACAATCAGGACAGATTGGTCCAAGAGGCCCGCAGAAGACTCCCAGGTGGGTGAAAAGCACAATGCTCCCACTCCTGTTCCGACTCCTGTTCCAGCTCCCTGCTCCAGCTCCCTGCCCTGGTCTCCCTGCACTGCAGTCTGGATTCAGCAGACCAACCCCCTGCCCAATTAAAACAGACCTGTTTTGAGGTTCTTCCAGAGTATCTTCTTCTAGAATTGTGTTGTTCTCCAGATATTGTGGATTTTTTTGCTTCAAAATCAGTCTAGAGGCTTCATATGTTGTTGGTTTGAGGGGAGGTTCGAGGAGGTTACAGAGACTCCTGTCTGATCTCTGCCACCATGGCTCCACCCCCGCAAGGAAGTCCTGTCCTTCATTCTCAAAGAGTATCATGACAACAGAGAGGTGATATCATGACATTCAAGTGAATTGAATTTAAGTGAAAGAGGGCTGTGCAAGGTTACCTGCCTCACTTTGCCTTCCAGAGCCATCTGGGTCCAGCAGTCAGATATAGATCAGGATAACTGGAGGTGGCCCAGATGCAGCAGGAGACCCTGGCCTTTTTAAGCTAAGTTCTTCAACAGATCTCAGTTTGACTGAGGCCACATTTTTGAATGATTAAGGCTAGGTAAAAATTGAGGCAAACAATAGCTTCTTTCACCTAGTCAAGAGTCTTCTCCACCCAAATTTATTTACTTATTTAGATTCAATGTACATTTGGACACAAATCTCCAGAATCAGGGAAGATTTCACATTGCAAGTAGTGAGTTAAATCTCAAAGGATAATATTTCAACAGATAAAGATAAAGGTTGGAGAAAGGAATCCAGAATCCATGGAAGATAATATGGGCGAAAAGACTAGCAATGTGGATATAGGAAGTAGTCTAGGTTTGCTAAAACATGAAACACTGAATAGGAGTAATATGAAATAAACCTGAATAAGTCTACTATATTGTGAAGGACCTGGAATGACAAAGCTAGAAATTTAAAATTAATTCACTTTGTTTGCTATAGCTTAGTTGGGATCCTCTAACTTCCATAATAATAAAATGTAAATGGGAGAGATATTTAGGAGTGTCCAGGCAAGGAAGTGAGAAATATTAAGTCTATAACAAAACTTGCTGAAAATGTGGAGTGTCTGGAAATATTCTTATTATCCTTTTTAACATTATCATTAATAATTGGGCATGTCTCAAGGATTGATGACCATAAATTTCATCCAATTTAACAAACATTTATTATGTAATTATTACATGCAAGGTAATGAAGTTACAAAGATAAAATAAATATGTATTTATTGACAAAAAACATTCTAAAGGAAAATACAATTCTCTCTCTCTATAAATACATATACATACATATTATATACAATGTGCATATGTGTGTATATATATACATATCTGTATATATGTATATACCATATGTGTGCATGTGTATGCATGCATGTATATATGCATGTATATCCCTTCTCCCCATTTGAAGAATGTACAACTACAGACCATATGAAAAAACGTTGGAAGCTGCCTTCTGGGCATTTATGATTCATGTGCTAAAAGTCCACTGATCAAAGGCTGAGCCAAAAAAGCTGAGGACCCAACAGAGCTTTTTGAACTTTTTCAAAAGGAGGTAAATTCTTACTAGTCTCTCCCTAGATACAACTCTAGAGCCAATAAAAAGCTCTTCATACAAAGTCAGAACAGCCACTTCTCCTATATGTTGTGGAACAACAGGGGCTCTTAACATCAGATCTATAAAGTTTAAAAAAATACTATCTTAATATAACTTTAAAATATTATTCTGGAGACGATTCTGGGAAGATGGCAGAGTAGGTTGGTAAATTTCAAGGTCTCCAGATTTACACAAAAAAACAACAAATTTGCACCTCAAAGTGAACATAAATTGGTGAGAAATCAAGAAGAGTTGGAGCAGAAGATGTGTTGGCCTGGGACAACCCAAGAAGATCTGAAAAAAAGACTCCAGGCTGGGAATTAATCCATGTAAAGTGCAAACACCTACAATCTAGCTCCATAGTTTCCACAGAAACATCAAATGGAGACCCTTGAGGCTAGCTTTGTCTGGTTGGAGCCTTAGCAGGAACCACCGAAACTTTTGCCTCCTTGACAATTTGAGGAGTGGTGGTGGTGGTGGTGGTGGAGATTTCTGAGTCCAGGAAGATTGAGTGAACCTCGGCTGATTAGGAATGTCAGGACCAGCTGTATTTCAGAGATATGACACTGAGTAAGAAGGAACCAGCACACCCATTAGTGCAGAGGCAGATATTTACAGGAGGGTGGAACTCTTAGTTTGGGGTTCCAGGTAGAGAGGGGATCTGAAGTGAAGACAGAGGCACCATCACCCCATGTCATGATTAAAGGTACTTACACTAATACTTCTCATTTTAAAAAAAATGAAATTTACTGTGGGAACAGGGAAGACAGGAGTTCATCTTCAGAGGAGGACACTGAAGTAAATAAAAATCTTCTACCCCAACGAGTAATATAAAATGGCTCCCTTCCCAGAGAGAATTTATAGAATAACAAAAAAAAAAAAAAAAAAGGATTCAAAAATCAAATGAAAGTCATTGAGGAAAAAATAAACAATAAAAATAAAAAACTATCCAAGAAAAAACAAGAAGATTATGAAAAAAAGTTAACCATCTGAAAAAGAAGATACAGAGTCTCAAAGATGAAAATTTTTTTAAATTAAAATTTAGCAAGGGGAAGCAAGTTAAGCTATAAGAGACCAAGAAATAACAAAGAAGATTACAAAGAATGAAAAAAATTAGAACAGAATGTAAAATAATTTATAAGAAAAATGACAGATCTGGGGAACAGATCAAAAAGAGAAATATAAGAATAATTGGACTGCCTGAAAGTTGGGACCAGAAAAAGAAACCTTGACATAATAATTCAAGAAACAACCCAAAAAAATTGTTCTGGAGTGATAGAACATGAGGGGAAAGTAGAAATAGAAAAAATCCACCAATCATTACCTCAATGAAATCTTTTGTGTAAAACACATAGGAATATTATTACCAAATTT
>JAJPUD010004750.1:163590-175653 GCA_023553655.1 Myrmecobius fasciatus | reverse complement strand
TTCCTTCCTTCCTTCCTTCCTTCCTTCCTTCCTTCCTTCCTTCCTCCACAAAGTCAGTTCTCTGACCCTTCTAACAATACCTACAATCCATGAAGCCTTTATAACTTAAAAAAGAAACAAGGAGAATTGAAAGAAAACCCAGCCTGAGCATCAAGAAGATCTAGATTCAGATTCTGCCTTTGACATTTATTAGCTGTATGAGTGACGCTGGGCAAATGACAACCGCTCTGGGTCTTAATTTCCTAATCTATTAAATGAGAATAATATCTTCCCCAGGGGTTACTGAGACCCAAATTATGAGCTCCCTTAGGACAGGAAATATATTTGCCCCTCTTTGTATCTAAAATATCAATACAGAGCTTGCCATATAACAGGTACTTAATCAATGCTTGTTGACTTAGTACTCTATAAAAATGAGTGGTTATTAAGGCTGCTGAGGCAGCTAGATGGTGCAGTGGATAGGGGACTGAGTTCAAATCTGGCCTCAAACGCTTACTGTGTGACCCTGAACAGTTCACTTAATTCTGATTGCCTTAAGAAAAAATACTTCCCATGATCTACATCTCATCAATGTTAAAAGCATGTCTGCCCATGACCTGAACCACATATAAATGTTTTCACGTGTTCTTGACTTGCGTGTGTCTATCCTATGTGTCTCTTCTCTCTAAAGACCACCTTGCAAGCCAAGCAAAGTCGCCATGCTTATAAAGCATCCAGCACAGCCCCACTGGTGCCGGGACCACAAATAGAGCGTAAGCTCCCTGAGGGCAGGGGTTGCATCCTTCTGTACCTGTGGGTGCCCAGTGCCGGCACATTGATCCACAGCTAAAAAGCATTTAATAAATGGCTGTGGAATTGAGGAGACATTGAGGCAGAGGGCAGGGAGGCGATGGTGAGGGGGAGGAGAATAGGAAATAACCCATAGTCTGCATTAGGGATCAGCCTTCCTCTTCTCCTAATTTCTATGGAAGAAATTGGACCCGACCTGTCTTATTAAGTTGTAGTAAAACTTGAATGATAATGTCTGTGAAAGACCTAAATACATAATAGATGAGGCAACTACTGAGGTGGCAAAGTGGGCAAAGTCACCTAACTTCTGTATGCCTTAGTTTTCTCATCTATAAAATGGGCATAATAATAGCACCTAATTCCAGAATTGTTGTGAGGATTAAATGAGATAATATTTGCAATGAGCTTGCAAACTTTAAAGTGATCTATAAATGCTAATCATTGTTACTGTCATTGTCATTATCATTATAATTATTATTATCATTATTACCTAGTAATATACCTAATCATTATTACCTAATAATATCTAATACCAGAATATGGAAAGAACACTATCCCTGATCCCTGAGTGTGATACATAGTAGTTATATGATTCAGGACACAGAACTTTGCCTTCTCTGTACCTCAGTTTCCTCCCCTGTAAAATGGGGATTAGACTAAATGATCTGGACAGTCCCTTTCAACTCTAGGTTTCCGAGTCAAAATAGGCACCTTTGATTAATTTATGTATGGCTTGGTAAGCCATGAATCCCTATCTAAATATCAGTTATCATCATCATCATCATCAATCATTAATGAAAGGCAGAGTGATTCAGTGCAGAGAGAAAGCTGGCTTCAGAATCAAGAAGATCTGAATTCGAGTTCTGACACATATTGGTCGGTCATACATTCTCCGTTCACTAGGAAACTTTCCGAGGCTCCGAGCTGAGAGGCCGTTGGAAGGAATTGGTAGAAGGAACAGGGCAGTCACTCTGCCAAGGATGTCTTGGGGCCTGGCCTAGTGCCATCCTCAGGACCAGCTTCCCCAGCTACAGAGAGGGAGCTGGGGACTGGAGGCATGAGGAGGCTCAACTCCTTCCTCCCTGGGGATGCTCTGGCCCAGGCCAGACCAGGAGGCAGAGGAAGCAGCCAGGAGGGAGGGGAGGTAACCCCATCAAGCCTCCATCCCTCTTGCCTTGCTTTTCCCCTGATTATTCCATGGAAAGTGGGAACACAGTGGCCCCCAGTGGGCAGGAGAGAAAGAGATAATTGAGAGTTTGAAAGACAGGAGAGGGGACTGGGGAGGGGACAAAATGAGAATTGGGGCCAGTTTCCTAAGAAGTGATGCACAAGTTCCTTGCATTCTATGACTGGCCACACATGAAATTAAATTAAATTAATCGAGGGAAACTCTTGTCTAGATCTACTAGGGACCGGGCTATTTGGATGAATTAAAACTGTAATTCACTGAGAGTTCCAATATCATACACATTATCAGCTGCATGAAGGGAAGTACTGGAGTCAAAAGACCTGGATTCTTATCCTGCCTCTGACTCATGCAATGATGGGAAAGTCACTTAATTCCCTTGGCCTGACTATTTATTTACCTTGAAGGGAAGGCAAGGCAGAGGGATCAGGGCATTGAAAATCCCCCCTCCTGGTTCCTCCTCTGCATCCTGGTCTGTCCTGATCCAGAGCACCCCCACTCAGGAAGGAATGGAGCCTCCCCATCTCCCTAGATGGTCAGAGTTCCTTCCAGCTCTAAATTGATTCTCCTGATAAACAGGATGGATGACACTGAGCAACACTTAAGTCTCTCTTTGTTGAGTGAACAAATGACCCTATAGCATCTCCAAGTGCCTTCAGCACCAGTCAGCATTTATTAAGCGCCTGCTGTATACAAAACACTGTTCTAGGCACTTGGGGAAATGCCAAGATGAGTCAAAGTCTCCCAACCTTGTGTAATGGCCAGGAGGGATAGGATTTTTTTCATTCAACAACTGAAGAAAAGAAAACTCAGAGATTAAGTCGCCTGCCATACACAGCCAGAAGGAAGCAGGGTGGTCTCCCTGCCATTGTCAGAGTCGGGCTCATTATAAGCAGGTTATTATTCCCACATGGTTAATTGTTAAATAGGTGAAGCATAGAGTAGAATCAACCAGAAGCTGTAAAGTATTTACAAAAAAAGGCAAAGATCATCCAGGGAAAATGCCCCCAAAAGCGCCAATGAGGCTCACCTCTCCAAGGACATTTCTTTCCACTCTTTGCTTCAGTATACAGTAGCACATTATAGGGACATTACTATATACAATACAGGAAATGACTCTAGGCTTCCAGAAAAACCCAATTCAAACTCCTATAATTTGAATTTGTGATCTCTTGTGACAGTGAGACGGCACAGTGGCCAGAGAGCCTTATCATGCTGAGTTTGAATCTGGCCTTAGATACTTACAGCTACGTGACTTTGGGCAAGTCACCGAGCCCTGCATAGTCAGACACAACTGAAAAAAAATTGAACAAAAATGCTAGAATGCTCTGCCTTCTCATCCCTGCTCAAGTGCCACCTTCTCCATCTTCCCAGTTCTTCCAACTGGCAGTGTCCTTCTTCTGCCTCTCTTTTCCTCTCTCTTGTACTTAATTTTCATTACCTTTATCCTATATCCACTTATCTATGTGTTTACATAGTAGGTCTAATTTTCTTTATTTTTATTCTATATGAACTTATCTATGTCCTTGGTGTCTCCTGGGACACAACACCAGCTCTTTAATCACCAAAAAGAAAAAAAAATGTTTCATTCTTTGAATTTATTACCTCTAAGGGTTTACACGAGGCCCAACACACAGTAGGTCTAATTTTCTTTATTCTATATGCACTTATCTATGTCCTTGGTGTCTCCTGGGACACAAAGCCAGCGATTTGAACTGGTTCTGACTTCAGGGCTGGTGCTCTAACCACTGCACCACATAACTGCCCCTCACCAGCTCTTTAGTCACAAAAAATGTTTCATTCTTTGAATTTATTATCCCTAAGAGCCCTAACACACAGTAGGTCTAATTTTCTTTATTCTGTATGCACTTATCTATGTTCTTGGTATCTCCTGGGACACACCACCAGCTTTTTTTTTTTTTTTTTGCTTTTTGCTGAGGCAGTTGGGGTTAAGTGACTTGCCCAGGACACACAGCTAGGAAGTGTCTGAGACCAGATTTGAACTCAGGTCCTTCTGACTTCAGGGCTGGTGCTCTAACCACTGCACCGCATAACTGCCCCTCACCAGCTCTTTAGTCACAAAAAATGTTTTATTCTTTGAACTTATTATCCCTAAGAGCCCTAACACACAGTAGGTCTAATTTTCTTTATTCTGCATGCACTTATCTATGTTCTTAGTATCTCCTGGTACACAGCACCAGCTCTTTAGTCACAAAAAAATGTTTCGTTCTTTGAATTTATTATCCCTAAGGGCTTGCATGAGGCCTAACACACAGTAGGTCTAATTTTCTTTATTCTGTATGCACCTATCTATGTTCTTCATGTCTCCTGGAACACAACACCAGCTCTTTAGTCACAAAAAAGTTTCATTTTTTGAATTTATTATTCCTAAGGACTTACACGAAGCCTAACATACAGTAGGTCTAATTTTCTTTATCTTTATTCTATATGCACTTATTTATGTCCTTGGTGTCTTCTGGGACACAACACAAGATGAGAAAATTGAGAAGGACACTTGGGTGATTTTGACCAAGACAGTTACTGTCTTGTCTCTGAAGAACAAGACTGGCTAAACAACCTACAGCGACTAGTCTCTGAATGAAGAAATAGAAAGAAAAAATCCTAATTTAATAATTGATCATTAATACAATAGAAAAACAATCACTTCTCTCATAGGGAACGTCTCGTGGTTTCTGGAACCAAAAGGACAAATCAAATCTCTATGGAGAGCTCACGCCACCCTCCTCTGCCGGGAAAGGTCCTCAATTTTGTTGCGGAGCACTTGGGTCCAGTCATCCCCTCTCCGAAGAGGAGTGCATTGAGTCTTCATGTGCTCCAAGGCTTGGATGTCTTTGGGAATCTCGGGGACCAGCTGGGCTTGGAGAACGGCATCCTGGAACTTGGCCGCCGAGGCAGGGGCCAGACAGCATCTGGGCAAGCTGGAGGGGGAGAGGAGGTCGGGGTGGCTGAGATAGGTGAACACCAAGGGAGAAGAAAAGGGAAAGAGAAAGAAAGCAGAGAGAAAGGTGGAGGTGGAGGGAAGCAAGGGAGAAAAGCAGAGGAAACTGGCAACTTGCTCCTTTCCTTGACTGAGTTCAGCCTTGACAAGCTAGGGATGGGCAAAACACTGAATAACCGATGCTCCTGATTGCCAGCACATCTAGGCCACATTCAGAGGGGCCAAGCTTCCAGAAATAAGGTGGTGATCGACTGATTGTTAATCAATAAACATTTATTAAGCACCTACTGTGTGCCATGCACTGTTGGAGAAATACATTAGGTGTAGTGAATAGAGAGCTGGTTTGGGACTCAAGGACGAGTGGCTAGTGTTTATTAGTGACAGTTGGGGCAAGCTATTTGATCTCAGGATTCCCAAGCCACTCCTGACATAGGTACATGTAGAGTAGGTGCCTCCTGCAATGACAGAGGGAACTCTTTCTTGGTGGCTTCCCACACCACCAAATCACAGTTCTTTTGGCGCATCCTCTCCAAGACTCTAGTCCACTACATCCTCCTGGACCCTTTTATCTAGCTGCAGTGGGTAAAATGCCAGATTTAGAGTCAGGAAGTTCAAATTTGACCTCAGGTAATTTACTAGCTGTGAAACCCTGAATAAAACACCCATCTCTCTTTGTCTGATTGTCCTCTTCTGTAAAATGGGAACAACAATGGCGTCAATGAGTATCAAATAAAATTATATGTGGACACTCATCTCTCTTTGATTCTTCCTCTTCTGTAAAATGGGGGCAACAATGGCACCAATGAATACAAATAAAATAATATGTGTACACTCATCTCTCTGCCTGATTTTTCCTTTTCTACAAAATTGGACAACAATGGAGCCAAAGCTGATGTGAGCACCAACAAAATAATATGTATAAAGTGCTTTATAAACCCTACATCCATATCCATATTTGCTATTATTAAAGTTATCTAATCATGTGTCCTCAATTCTATATTTTTGAACTTTAAAAAAAAACAAATGCAAGACTTTCTTTGATTTAATTTTCTTTCCATATTTATGAGTTCATTAGGTATGGAATTTCCACTGGAGAGATTCCCTTCAGTGATTCTGGTTAGCAATTCATTTTCACTCAAGTATTAAAGAGTTGCCTGGGAGCAACTGAGGCATTAAGTTGCCATGGTTACCTGAGAGAAGCAGGTTTTCTTGTTGTCCAGTTGTTTAAATCACGCCTAACTCTTCATGACCCCATTTGAGGTTTTCTTTTTTTCTTTTTTTTTCCTTCCTTCCTTCCTTCCTTCCTTCCTTCCTTCCTTCCTTCCTTCCTTTTCTTTTTTTGCTTTTTTGCTGAGGCAACTGAGGTTAAGTGACTTGCCCAGGGTCACACAGCTAGGGAATGTTAAGTATCTGAGATCAGATTTGAACTCAGGTCCTCCTGACTTCAGGGCTGGTGCTCCATCCACTGCACCACCTAGATGCCCCCCATTTGGGGTTTTCTTGACAGAAATATTGGAGTAGTTTGCCATTTCCTTATCTAGCTCATTTTATAGATGGGGAAACTGAGGCAGAAAGAATGAAGTGGCTTGCCTAAGATCACACAACTAGTAAGTGGCTGAGGCCAGATTTGAACTCAGGAAGATGAGGCACTGTATTCACTGGGCCACCTACATGCCCAAGGAATTAGTAGATAGGGAGAAATTGAAGATTTAAGAGAGGGAGACTGATTGACGATGCAAAAACCTGCTAATGAAGAGGAGATGTTGACATTGGCTGTCGTAGGAGAGAGGGAACGAGTGAGGTGGTAGAACAGAATCCCCCAGACCAACGGAAAGGAAGGAAGGAAGCGTCCTCATACCTGGGCTGGTCAGAAGCCAGTCGCTGGTAGTGGTAGGAGACGGCCACGGCCGAATGTGGACAGAGCAGGTAGTGGTTTTCCTCCCAGCATCGCTGCATGGTTTCAATGACATCCTCATCTGAAGCCGACAGGGAGCTTATTATCTCTGAAATCTGAAGAGGACCAAGGAAAATCACAGAGAGGTTTGGGGCAGAAACAAGAGAAATAAACCACATTCAGCAGGCAGGGTCGTCAGTTCTTCTGGTCTGGTTCAGGGAATATTTGGATGTTCCATTTTCCCTGTCTTGCACCCACAGAAATTGTACATTAGGTACTACTGACCAGTAGTGGTGCAGTGGACAGGGAGCCAGGAAGACCCCAGCCACAGACAAGTACTTACTAGCTGTGTGACCCTGGTCAAATCACTTAACTCTCTTTGTCCCAATTTCCTCATCTGTAAAGCGAGCTGGAGAAGGAAATGATAAATCCCTGCAGCATCTCTGCCAAGAAAACCCCTAAAAGATCTTCACGAAGACTCAACATGACGGTGGTGATTTTCTGGGGGGAAATCTTCAGTTTCATTCAAGGGTCAAAGAAAGAAATGATCAGAGTTTGACTGGCGGTTCAGCACCTCACATTGTGGTAGGATATATTATACAACTAAAGCACTCTCACCTTCAGCCTCCTGAAGGAGGCATACATAACTAAGGTGGGGCACCTGGGACTGTGTTTCAGGGTGTTAAATTTAGAGGACACTGAAAGTATTAGTTAAAACAGCTAGCTCTCTCTCTATAATGGCACTCCTTAACTAAGTCTGGCTATGATCTGATATTTCTCCTCCCCCATTTAGGAAGAAGAGAATTCAAATCTGACCTTATCTATTTCCTACATGGGCAAGTTACTTAATCCCTATCTTCCTCAGCCTTCTCCACTATAAAATGGAGATGATAACAGCATCTATTAACAGAGTTGTTTTAGCAATCAGATCAGATCTTGTTAGTAAAAGAACTAACCTGGCACTTAGTAAATGTTTTCTTCTCCTCCTCCTGCTCCAGTGCCGAGTCTTATTTTGGCTTCAGCATTTCTACCCATGGGGATCCAGGTTAAAAAGCTGACTGGCAGGCAGATATTGTGCCTCTTGCCAAAGGTACAATTTGTTCTTCCCTTGGTGCCAGAAATCATTAGTGATGGCTCTGTGTTATGGATTAAGGAGTCTCTAAGTATGTTATGTCTCCCCTGCTTAGGGGGCTAGATCACACAGGGCAGCACCTTTTTAGGAGCTGCAGGGCATGGGAACTCTTCCAGCCAATCCCAGAAAACTGATGCATAAAAGGAAAAGACTCAGACTCCCCTGCCTTTGGAGTGATCTCATCCACTTCTCAACTTCTAAACTGAGTGACATCTTCAATGGTGGCCCAGGCAACTGAGCATCTTTTGGGGAAGTCAATGACAACTAAGTGCCTACTACAGATGGAACACTTCAGTGGGTGATATTTCTTTCCTTCTCTCCCCTGAAATACATAATTCTGAAGAGGACTCGATAGACTTTATTAGACTGCCAAAAAAAGGTAAGAATCTCTGCATTAGAGCCATCCAAAAGTGAATAGAATACTGGTAGTGAGCTCCCCATTTCTGAGGGTCTCCAAGCAGAGCCTGGATAACTATTTCTCAAGCTAATCAAAGGGGGTATCCTTTTTTTGAGAAAACTTTGGTTAATCAGCAAGCATCACTTGTTTTTTTTTTAAATTTTGTTTATTTCTTTTTCTTTTTTTATTAAAAGCTTTTTATTTACAAAATATATGAGTGATTTTTCTACATTGACCTTTGCAAAACTTTTTTTTGTTCCAAGCTTTTCCCCTCCTTCCCCCCACCCCCACCCCTAGATGACAGGTAATCTAATACATGCTAAATATGTTAAATTATATGACAAATCCAACATAAAGCATCACTTGTAATGGAGACAAACTAGAACCATTCCCAATAAGATCAGGGGTGAAACTAGGTTGCCCACTATCACCATTACTATTCAATATGTAATTAGAAGTGTTAGCTGTGGCTATAAAAGAAGAAAAAAGAGATTAAAGGAGAAAACTTTGGTTAGATAAGTGCTAAATCCTGCCTGCTGGATTTTGGCCACACTAAGGAGTTAGGAAGATTCTCCCTTCTCGAGACAACAATGGTCTTTTTTTGTGGGAGAATGGGAAGCATTTCCTAACAACTCTTTGGTACAATCTATGAAATGAAACGCTTTTTGTCTCTGTGTCTGAGCTGTTTTCCTTCATCAGCCACCAACCTTGGCGTGTAGCTCTCTTGGCAAACACAGCTTCTTGGTTCTGTCAAATTGCTCCATTAAGGCCTTGAGCAGCCCGCTGTCTGAGCCTGAGAGCAGCCAGAAAATCCTCTCCATGTTATAGGGCACCTGCAAGAGAAGGCAATTTATCAGGACACAGGTCTGAGGTGGGGGCCGAAAGGAGCTCAACTCAACAAAGAGTTATCCTTTAACTGCCAAGTTCCAAGCAAGGGAGAATAAAGGACAGAGGCTGGAGTGCTGGTCAGCACTGACTCGGCACCTTGGAGTCTCAGGGTTTCTTAGACTAGTGGTGTCTGCTTATATAGAAAACAGGAGGCAGCTCAATGGCTTAGGGGATATACAGCACCAACCAGAGTCAGCAGGACTTGAATTCAAATCCTGCCTCAGACACTTACTAGCAGTGTGACCTCAATAAATGAGTTAATTCTGTTTTAATTCACTGGAAAAGGAAATGGCAAATCACTCCAGTATCTTTGCCAAGAAAACTCCCCTGGAAAATACTGGTGAGCTATGGTCCCTTGGCTATCTGATGGCAAATCACTCCAGTATCTTTGCCAAAAAAACCTCCTGGAAAATACTGATGCTCTATGGTCCCTTGGCTACCTGAACAACACAGGATCTCCAAGGGCACATATCAACTTAGAAAACCACCTATCTATGTGCTATATATATATATATATATTGTTATTGTTAACTATTTTAGTTTGCTTCCAGCTCACTTTGAAACCCCTAGCTTAGAGCAATGAGTGGTTAATAAGTGGTTGCCCAGGGTCCCATAGCCAGCATGGATCAGGGCAGGCTTTCTTGGTTTCAAGGCTGAATCACTATTGCTGCACCACTAAATGCTAGTGCACAGATCCAGGTAGACCTAAAGGAAAGGGGAAAGGGAACAAATATTTATTAAGTGCCTGCTACCATGCACTGTGATAAATGCTTTATAAATATGCAACTAAGTGGGGCAGTAGATACAGCACTGGCCTTGGAGTGAGTTTAAATCTGCCTCAAATATGAAGTCGTAAATCATGTAACCCTAACTGCTTCTTTAAAAAAGAGAAGAAAAGAAAAGAAAACAACAAATATTATCTCATTTGACAGAAACACAAACACAAACACACACAAAGAAAACCCTGTTTTTTAGTTTTTTATTTCTTGGAGTTACTCATTGGAATCAGTTGAAAGAACCAGTTATGTTTGTTCTGGAGGAAAAAAAAAAAGACTCTGAGGGACTTGATACTTGACTTTAAATATTGAGGGTGTTAAAGAGATTGGGATTATTTGGAGGGCAGCCCAAGGGGCTGACATCAGCTGTAGGTTCTTCCAACCCCAAGGAATGAGAGATCCATAAATACATCTTACTTCCCCAACCTCTCTGCTGACCTCCAGACACTCTCCAATTGTTTATTAAATATCTCCAAATAGACGTTAACTATTTCCTAATTGTATTTTCGTGCGCTTCCAGCTCCCTTTGACACCCCTGGCTGAGAGCAATGGGTGATTGATAACTGGCTGCCCAGGGTCTCATATGCAATACGTCAAGTTGGAGAGGGGAGGGAGAGAAGTCTTTCCCAGAGCTCACCTGAATGTCCATGGCCGACGCCAAGGTTGGTCGGGTGTTCCCCGAGAGTGAGAAGTCCCCCTTCTGGACAGTCCGGTGGATGATGTCATTGCGGTTCACTGCTGCGGCCAGACGGATGGGCAAGCCCATTTCCAGAGCCATGCAGCCGGCTAGAAACAAGCGCAAGGTGACCCGTGACCCCTGGGACAGCCCGGGCTCGCCGGGGATGGAGGAGCGCACCGGGGATGGAGGAGCGCACAGGAGCGCACGGGAGGATGCTATTAGCGGGAGAGCCACAGGTAGGTTTGGGTTATAGGACTTGCCCAGACCCGGCAGGGCTGGGATTCTCCCTCCAAATGCTCCCCTGCTGAACTCCCAAGTACCTTTAAAAGATGACCCCAAACTCTACTTTTACCACGTCTTCCTGCGCTCCCCAAACCAGGACTAATAAGAAATGTTTCCTGCGCTGACCTCACACTGCCATTTACTATCTCTATGTTCTTGTTGGCTGCTAGGCGGCGCCATAGTGCAGAGTGCCGCGTCTGCAGTCAGGAGGGCTCATCTTCATGAGTTCAAATCCAGCCTCAGACACTTACTAGCTTGAGCGAACTTGCCTCAATTTCCTAATCTGTAAAATGAGTTAGAGTAGGAAATAGCAAAGCACTTTAGTGTGTCTGCCAAGAAAACCCCAAATGGGGTCACCAAGAACCAGAGATAACTGAAAACGATTGACCCACAATGTGCTCTTGTCTTGTAGCATTAGGTATTACAGCCAGCAGGGCTTAGAGGTTCTGGATTCAAATCCTGGGTGACCTCAGGACCTTCATCCCTGTCCGGCTCTATAAAGTGAAGGGTCTATCCTAGCTGTCCAGCCCTAATTCTACAACACCACAGTACAATGTGGGCTGAAGCTCAGGGATCTCCTCACCCGCCAGATTGCCCGCAGCCCCTGTTGGCACAACCACCTCCACGGGGGGCAGTGGAGAGATGTCCATGGAGGGCACACACTGGAAGTAGGCAAAGAAATAGTGAGCCATCTGCACAAGGACCCGGGACCAGTTTATGGAATTCAGACTCATCAGATTATGCTCCTTGGCAAAAGCCACATCAGCAAACACATCTTTGATGGGTTCGTCCAGCTCGTCGCTGTTACCATCCACTGTCAGGGGGAGAAAGGACATGATGGGGGGTCAGGAACTGAGGGACTTCAAGCCCAGTGAGCTCCTCCCTATCCTTCAGCTGGACATTCAAGGCATTCTGCAAGTTGATCCTGCTCTATGAAATCTGTCTTGCTTCTCAGTCCCCCAAAACAACAGTCCTCCTCTTCATCACCCATCCATCTATTTATCTATCCATCCATTTATCCATCCATTTATCTATCTATCTATCTATCTATCTATCTATCTATCTATCTATCTATCTATCT